>JBAMBJ010000972.1:0-102516 GCA_037043495.1 Drosophila recens | reverse complement strand
AAAAAAAACAATTGAAAGGCACTTTTTGCATGAAAAGTGGGTTATTTCTTCATTTTCATGCAAAAAGTGCCTTTTTTTGCAGTTTTCAAAAAATTATTAAAAATACTAGCAAAAATATTTTTGAAAATTTTCTTTTGCAGTTACTCTTAGAATTGTTCCAAGAATTTTTCTGCATCAAAATATTTGTTGTTAAATTGTGAATTTAAAGTGGGTTATTTCCTCATTTTCATGCAAAAAGTGCCTTTTTTGCAGTTTTCAAAAAATTATTAAAAATACTAGCAAAAATATTTTTGAAAATTTTCTTTTGCAGTTACTCTTAGAATTGTTCCAAGAATTTTTTTGCATGTTCCAAGATTTTTTTTGCATCAAAATATTTTTTGTTAAATTGTAAATTTATAAAAATGCAAAACTAAGAGTTTAATAAGGTGCTCTTTGTTAAGTACCGTTAGATTGTTGTGAACTAACTGTACATTCATTCTTTTCGTTTCTTCTTCCTCTTCATTTTCTCTATACATTGTATTCCGCTGCAGACAGTAGTTTTCGATTTATTGCAATTTATAAGGTGATTTTATAAATATGATAGGGACTATATTAATAAGAAAACATAGTTTGTCCAGACTTTTTGTCCTATAAAAGAAAATATAATATGTCCGTTTTCTGTATTGTTTTTTGGCTTAACCGGCCTTTTTTGTGTGGAGGCGTTGGCAGTTCTGGTTGTGTTAGTGTATTCTGCATCTGCAAATGGGCATTTCCAAACTCGCGCACGGGACATTCGTACACATTCAAAGTAAAAAAACGGTAAAAAGGAAACGGTTTTTTTTTCTGATGAAGGGCTTAACATATAGCATTTGATTAGCTCTTTCATTGGTGCAAAGAGTGATTTTGGGTAATTTTTCATTTTAAAAATAATAGAAAAATTCAAGTGATTCGCACGGGACACAAAACGGAAGTGATTTGTGAGGTCAACCAATTCAAACGCCAATTTCAGCGAATCCAGAGGCAATATTTTAATGCAACTTATTTTTAACTCTTGTGCATTGATGCCTCTTAAAAATGGTTATGATTTTTTTCAAAGATGACTTGCACTTTTTTTTAAATTCAATTTGACGTAAATTCGCACGGGACATCGCGCACGGGACATTTTTTACCATCACTTTTTAATGTTCTTTCTGTCTCTCTATTTAAAAATTATATGTCCAAAACAGCCCAAAAAACTTATTTAAATTAAATTTTCAATATATTTCTTTGAATTAAAATGGTTCATGTTACAATTTTACTGTCCTACTAAGTGTAATCGTTAAAATACAAACGGTCCATTTTGGAAGTCAATTTTTAAGAAAATTGACATAAATATGAAAAAGTGAATTTATTCCAATGTAGAATCTATATGTTCATCCTATTGAATTTTTTCCAGTGTATATTGCTTAAATAAATAACTTAAATACATTTCTGGAAGAAAATTTCAAAAGATGTGAATTTTTGATCAATTTTACGTTTTTGGCCGCGGTGGACCTTTCTGTGGAAATGCCCAAATGTATTGGCTGCCGATATTCTAGGGATGAGCAAGTGATTTGAGATCTCTGTGATTTAATGTTCAAAAGATTAAACCTAAATAACTTACATTTAAATTATAATTATCATTCGATTTAATTTTTATTTATATAACAATATTAGGTTTATTTTGAATTGTAAAATATTTTTGGTAAATTTAATTCAATAACTACTTATAAGTTGTGTGTGTCACGCTATCATCTCTAATTCGGTGCGCTGCCAATAGTGCGTAAACAGAAATATACATTCGACACAGCATTCATCATATTGAATTTAAGCACATGTGGCAACCACGGTTAAAGTCTGAATAATATCATGTATGTATGTATGTATAAAAAATATGTACCTACACATAAAGTGTATGTGTGAATTTGTGTTTTTACTAAACGAATGCCAGTTGACGGAAATGCGCCAAAAGTGCAAAATCCAGCAATGTTGTTGTTGTTCTGGATGCATGCGGTACAATGAAGCGCATACAATTTAAAACAACAACAAAAGCAACACTGGCAGTAGCAACAACAACAATAAAGAAAGGCAACAGGAACCACAATAGTACAAAAGTCGTTTAAAGTTAAACGCTTGCCTTGATAATGATAAGAAATGGTTGCGAAACCATTAAAAGCATTTCTTGCTGGCTTAGTTTGTGGATGGTGGATGGGCAAAAGGGTGATGACTGTGCCACACAGCAGCTGACCAAAAGAAATAAAAAGGGGAATCCCACTGAAAGGCCGACCACTCTCTGTGCCCTGCGCGCTCTCTCTCTCTCTGCTCTCTGCAGTTGTTGGAATATTCCGCTCACAGACGGAAGTGCTTGGGATTATTTCAGAATAGAATTTGAAGAAATTTAATACTTTTAGTGCACAAAGCGAAAATTGTTGAATGGAATTGCGATAAAGCTGAAAAGCAAAGCACAATCACAAAGGTGATTGCAGTTTTTCCCTTGCTAAATGGAACACAAACCGAATGCCAAGCCAAAACAGACGAACAGAGAGGGAGAAAGAAAGAGAGAAAGAGAAAAACTTGCAAATAACATTCGTAGGATGTCAGGAAATTCCTAAAGATTTGTGTTAATGGATTTGACTTTTAAAGAAATGAATTACAAGTGCAGCACAGCATCTCAAAAATTCCATATTGCATTATAAACATTTGGCATGTGTTGCATGCAACAGACGCAGTTACATATTGATTCATTTGCAAATGTTTAACAATTCAAAATTTGAGTCTAAAAATGTAAAGCTCGAATGTAAAATATGCTTAACTAAATAATTTGTTTCATATTTATGTAATTTTTAAATTGGCTTAATAATGTGTTCATTTGTATGTGGGATGCATCATAGATTCTATAAAGTAAATATATCCGACTTTCTACCTGAAATATTGTATACTATTTTTTAAACAGGACTACCTAAATTTAAGGGTTTGTTAGATATGTGTGTTTCATAGTTGAACACTCTCAATCTGTATTAAGCATGATTTTATTAAATCGTTTCTTCAAACACAAAACGTATTTTTTATGCACTTCTTTCAAGTATTTTTATACATTTTCTGCCATATCGACGATAAAAGACCCTTGCTGAAATGCTTTGTTTTTTGCGCAATTGAAACGAATATGCCACAGTGAAACTTGTAGTAGTCATTTATTTATTTTTTCAAAAGGTATTACAATGGTTGCCAATGCAAATAGCAATTAAGTGAAACAAAAGCACACTCATATATGTATGTATGTACATACATATTTATGTACATACATATTAGAGGCTTACGCCGAATATGTTAGCTTCGGCGGCGGCGGAGAGGCCAGAAATAACCGGCGGCGGCGGCTTAGCCGGCAGAGAGAACCGGCGGCGGCGGCGGCCAAGCCGCCGTTGAATTTGTCGGCGGCGGCGGCGTAAGCAGTAATTTAATAAAATTTTCCCTTGTAAATTTAAAAAAAAGCCAGTAAAAATTTTTTACAAATTGTTAAAAGACAAAAAGTTTTTCAAAATCACTTTACAGTCATTTTCATAAACTTGATTTTACATTTGTAATTTAAAAAAAAGATTAAATGATTTAAAAAAAAAATATTTCAAAATTTTTTTGATTTTTGCTTTTTAAAATTGTATTAAAAAGTTATGACGCCGGACGCCGCCGCCGCCGCCGCCGCGCCGATATTTCCGTGATTTGGCGGCGGCGCGTCAAAAAGACCAAAATTCGGCGGCGGCGGCGGCGTGGCGCGGCGGCGTAAACGTCTAATACATACAGTGATCCACTAATGTCATCATACAGCAGCAACTTTTTACTTTGTTAGCTTATAAAATTCAATCCGACAAAGATACGAAAAAAATTTAAATGCAGTATGTTTAATTCATTTATTTTCTTTCGTTATTCATTTATATATATTTGATGGTACAAGCTTTTCTTCCTTGATACAAGTTTAAACACAAAATGTCGCAAAATTTATGCCCCTAAAGTCTTCATACAGGAACTTAAATATAAGGAACAAAATTCATATTAATTATAATAACTTAAACTAAAAAATATTTAATATTTTGTGGGATAGCCTCTGTTTTTAATAACTGCTCTTAGACGGTTAGGCATGGAATCAACCAATTTTTTTAGTAAAAGATTGGTCTGTCTTGGCCCACTCCTCTTTTAAAGCCTGAATGAGCGTTGGTTTTGAGCTGATATGGTGGCTTCTTATTTTTTTTTCAAGCATATTCCACATGGGCTCAATAGGATTAAGATCCGGACTTTGCGGCGGCGGCGTTTTTAGCAAATGGGGGACATTGTACAATAGGTACATCCGTGTGTTATGTGCCGTATGTTTCGGGTCGTTGTCATATTGAAAATAATAATCGTTGGCAAAACCCAATTTTTCAGCACTTTCACCCAAATTTCTTTTGAGAATATCAATGTAGGACCTGTGATCCATCACGCCATTGATTAATTCGAGGTTTCCAACGCCGCTAGCCGCCATACAACCCCATACCATAACTCCACCACCACCATGCTTGACCGTCTTAATAGTGTTTTTTGGATTATAGGCCTCGCCAGTCTTTCTCCACACACGTATCCTTCCGTCCGACCCAAATATATTGTATTTTGATTCATCAGAGAATATAACTTTTTGCCAAAACTCTGGAGGCGTACTCTGGTACTGCATGGCGAAGTCCAAACGTTTTTTCCTATTTATCGCATTCACCAATGGCTTTCGCCGAGGAGTGCACGACTTGTACCCGGCATCTACCACCGCTCTCCTTACTGTCTCTGCTCTGACCTCTCTTTGGCTGGACTGTGTAAGCTCTCCTCTGACATTTCGAGCACTTATGAAAGGATCAGTGGCCACCATTCGCTTTATTTTCAGCTTGTCTCCGTTTGAAAGAGCTTCAGGGCGTCCCGATTTGGTTTTATTCTCCACACGGCCTTCATATTTAAAGCGTTTAATGACGGATTGAACAGTGGGTCGTGGACTGCCTACTAATCTGGCAATTTCAGCGTACGATTTTCCTTCCTTGCCATGTAAATTAAGGATAATCTTCCTTTTCTCCAGAGATAAATGTTTGCCTGGCATATTTGGGCTTATCTTGTGAAAATGATACAAAACTCAAACAATTTCGTCAGAATCAATGCAGACGCATTCTAAGAATTCGCTAAGCAAACTTTTTGCAAATCATCGTTACATTTCTAACGTCTGTAAGCATGTATTTTCTTGCTGTATAAAGACTTTTGGGGCCTAAATTTTGCGACATTTTATGTTTAAACTTGTATCAAGGAAGAAAAGCTTGTACCATCAAATATATATAAATGAATAACGAAAGAAAATAAATGAATTAAACATACTGCATTTAAATTTTGTTCGTATCTTTGTCGGATTGAATTTTATAAGCTAACAAAGTAAAAAGTTGCCGCTGTATGAAGACATTAGTGGTTCACTGTATGTACATATGTATGTACGCATATGCACTCTCACTGCTCTATGTATGCTGACGGCAGAGAAAAAAACAGCAAATGCAAATTGTTAATTAAAGGAATGGATTGTTTAATGTGCCCCTCGTGGATCACATGCTCCAACACCTGTGTGCGACTCTCAATAGACCAGCTCCAGTTGCGACCCTCGCTCAATTACACGCACTAAAAAAGGAAAGGGAAAAATAACTGGAAAAGGGCAGCCAGCAATTGCAAATGGACCCGCGACCCAGATGCAGTGTCAGCCGCCATCTGATGGCGTTTTCCATTATGACATTAGGAGGAGGAGAAAGAGAGAGGAGCAAAACACGCAACTCATTTTTTTTGTGCACCTTCGAACGAGAATTATGATGGCATCTCCATCGCTAGGCTGATGATGACAATGTCAGCTTTTGGTCGTGGTGTCCTTTTTGGCTTGGCTCTCTCTGCTTTGAACGACTTCCCTCCCCCGAATGGGGCACAATTTATAATTTGATTAGCACATCGCTGACTGCACATCGCAAAAGAGCGGAAAAGCAAAGGGACGCAAAATGAAGGCGTTCAAAAGTTAACGGAAGTGCAACTGAGTGCATTCAGTCTATGAGACTGCAGTCCATTCTAAACTAAAACCTTATCTCATCTACCTATTGAACATGCAAATGGCGAAATTATAATAGAAGGGGAAATCACACTTCGTTAACCGCCGACATTGACAAATGATGATGAAGTGATCCCACACAGAAAAAAAAAGGAAAAATGAGACCAGAAATTTGATGCCTACCAAAGTTTATCTTTAGCTTTCAATTAATATTACAAGTGGCGTTTTTATTGGACCACAAAAACAAAGGCTTTTTGAGCCATGGCCATGATAATCAGTTTGTATTTGTTATTCACCATTGTCTCTCTCAAAAAACAAGCTGCATGGCCAAAATAAAAGCAGACAGCAGACAAAAACAAGGCTCGTTTCTCTCAAAGGATAGAAACGCCCCATTGAAATTTCTCATTCATTCATTAAACAATAAACAGCAAATGCTGCAAGGGGCGTGGCACTTTTTAAGGGCCAACAAAAATAGATTAATGGCCGACAACAAAAGCTCAAAGCTGACTAAATCAATTTATTACACTGACTGCAGACAGTTAGAGGACCGCATAAAATAAATATTTGCGTATAATTTAAAAAGAGTGTACAAGTTAAGATTAAAAAGAGTTTTATTTCTGCATACCTTTAATATTTAGACAGACAACATTTTTGAGAAACTTTTGATCGTCTTAAACAACAGTGCCTCAGAAATGTTGCCTGACTAACTACCAAGTTTTAATTTAGATTCTTTCGTAGCTTATCTTCCAAACTTTTTGTACACATGTTGCAATCGCTTAAACTCTATTTGTTGCTGGGTAAATTCGCTTTCAAGCAGCTCTCGCATGCATTCCTGACGCTTTCGGATTATCAACGCCTGTCCCGTCATCATTTCAAAGGCCATCGGCTTCAGCAGACAGTGGACCATGGAGCCGCCACTTGCCACCTTCGTGTAGTCGCGTTTGGCGACCAATGTGAGCCTGGTAAAAATGGAAGTACAACTTTCTTTAAAAAATTGTTGGATTGGGAAACAAAATATTTTCTTAAATTGTACGTTCTTTGATAACTCTACTAAAAATCAAAATATAATAATCTTAAGTAAGATTCCTTAAAAAATATTACACTTCTGTTATTTTAAAAAATGTAGCTTAAAAATATTTTAAAAGAATTAAAGCAATTGTGTGTTTGTAATTAACGTTAACTACTATTATTAGCTATCATCCTACTAAATCTCAACAAGAATGGACAAATAGAAAAGTGGTAATGACTTTTTTTTTCAACAATAACAATAGGAAAGTTTATTTGACAAGTGTGGAATCCGTACATTCAAATTAGTAACTTAACCAACACAATTAAAATATTAAAAGCAAGACCTAACCTGTTACTAAACGCAAGGGATTTGCAAAATGGTAATGACTAATTTAAGTTTTTAAACAAAGTGCCTAAGGATATGCAATAAAAATATTTTATATTTTTAAATAATTAACGGGTATCCTATGGTCGGAAACTCGACTATTGCCTTTCTCGCTTGTTCTTGCATTAAATTGAGCATAGCTTCGAATTAATACAGTAGATTAGGGCTTGAAGGAGATTTGCAATCTTGGGGAAAACTACTTACAAATCTGCCGGCATTTTGAAGTGTCAATTGTAAAAAGTGCAAACAACGCAAGAAACAAGAACAACAAAGAAACAATAAACAAACAACTTATTAAATCATTAGAAAGTTTAACATTAAACACAAAATTCAAATTGATGATATTCCATGATTTCCCAGCCAACTGTTTTCATTATTCCGAGGGTTTAAATAATGTTTAAATACGGAACTTGACATTTATTTAATACATGGACACACACTTATGTGTTACGGTCGGAAGGAAGTCGTCTGATGTGGAGTGGAATTCGCACTTAACAGCCGTAGAGAGTCGGACAAATGTGAAATCTCGTTTTGTTGGCCTACGTCCGGTTACATGCGCTTCAATTTAATCAAATGTTTGCGTATTTTGTGGGCATTTAAGTGCAAACACTCGTTTGGCAATCAACTCTATTGGATGCTTGGAATTAGATAACTGCAGCTCTAAAAAACTGCCAAGAGTTTTCATTACGCAGTCTATTACGACCAAACTGACTAAAGGACTCAACTGGTCTGGATAAATGGTTGAGGTATAATAGTAAAGTTGAAATTGGCAAACAACGAAAAGCCAACACAAATCGTTGTTCGCCAATTGCTGCACACAAAAGACAGAGTGGGGAGTGGAGAGTGTGAAAGGAGGTGAGAGGTAAGGGGTACACTCAGGTGTGTAATTGCAATTCGACTTGGTCAAGTGTAACAATGTAAAGACGCCAATGCAGAGACAGGAACACTGGAATAGCGACAGCAATAGCAGTGAAAATACGTTCGAACATGCTCGACTGTGAAATAACCGGTACCTGTAACTTTTTCTTTGGCTTCGTACTGTACACTTAAATAAACTGTGCATTGTTTTTGGTAGACTTTTTAGGTTTTCATCATTATAAAATGCTGAAAAAATATTTAAAAAACAAGCGGTAAAGTCGAGCTCCCGACTTTAGCATGAACCGTTACTTATTTAAATAAATATGCAATATTTTTTATTGCATACTTTTAGGCACTTACATTGCTTGTTTGGCCGATCATTCGATTAAGTAGGATGATAGCGAATTGTAGTAGTTAACTTTAATTACCAAAAATAAGTAGTATAATTAATATTACTTACATTATTTTGATATCCCTTTCAGTTCAGATTTGCTAGTGCTGATTGAAAGAAGCTGTGAGCCACTGTATGTATTACTTGTAGTTATAAATACTTTTACCTTTTACACACCTTACCACTAAGTTAATACGCTCTTGAACTGTTTGGGTACCGAGCATAAAAACACATAAACACACATATGCTGCTCTAGTTGTCACCTATACATGAGCATAGCTCCGACGATGGAATCAATTGGATCTATGAACGAACTTATGCAGCTAACAACAACAACAACTGAAACTTTGCTTGTCGGCCGCTCGTGGATGAAAATCAAATTGCAAATTGCAAGCAAGTGTCACGTGCATGGACACATTTTTGGGGCCGTTGCCAGAGAACCGATGCCGATGCCAATGTCGCTACCAATGCAATGTCGTTGGCTTTAGTATCCGTAATGTCGTGACATTTGGGCGCGCTTTGGCCTCACAAGAGCTAAGGTTATTGCAATCGCCGCCAAGGCAATCAATGTCGGAGACATGAACTCCCAAAGTGCATGTGTTATACTCGCACACACATAATCTCACACACACACACACAACATGCAGACCTGCACCTGTGCTCCATGCTGCACTTTTCGCTGCTCCTTTCCGGGGTTGGCAACCATTCATTATGTTGACCACGCTGTCACATTTGCTACGTGACATTTTGCTAACTGCCCGAAAAGAGAGAGCCAAAGTATTGTCAAATGCAGCCTCCTCCTCCTCCCCCTCCCCATACTCCTCCTACTTTTTGTCCCCTTCCTCATATTTCCACTTGCATTTCGTCAGGAGAAGACGAACAAGTATGAAAACTTTTTTTAGAGCTGCTTACGTTCGAGAACTGCATCATGTGCGATCCGAGTAACATGTGATTTGTAGGTTAGGAACAGTGGAATGGAACACAATAGCGCATCATTATATCAGCTACATTGGAATGCAACATAATAGATGATGTTTATAGATTTATCTATTTTATTGTTTTAACTGTTTTCTTTTTATTTTTTAAATATTGTAAGTAACTATGATATAATATAATATGAAATGGAGTTCAACAGTCCAGAAACATATATTATTTTCCAATTTTTGTTTTTATAAAGTTTAATGTTGAAGTATTATTTGATAACCATTTTTAAATTTTTTGATTAAAAAAAAAAAAAAACATTTTATTTTATAATTTTATTTAAAAAATACATTTTATTTTATAGTTTTAATATTATTATTGTTCGTTAACTACTTTTGGGACTGCTGAGTGGAATTTTTGTGACTTTTCGCATCTCCATGGTTTTAATTTACGGGTATCTCTAGTCCCTTTGGAAACGTGACGCTTCGTTCCAATTGGCTTTGTCATTGATGGGCGTTAATCGGAGGCCAACGACCACGAGCATCCGTTGTAGAAGCTTCGAGTGGTTGGCTAACATTTGATGTAGGAAATTCTCAGCAAGTTCATGTGATATATGTAAGTATCTGTTTTTTTTTGGCAAATTCGGTCAATCGTATTGCCATTACAATATACAAAGTTATGGCAATGTTTCTCCGGGGTATTGCATTGCAGACCTGGCTTGGCCTGGTTGTATCTAGCAGGCTAGTTGCCCTTTGAGCTGTAGGAGGATTTGTATCCACAGATTGCAGCAGAGTTAGCTTCAAATTGCAAGTAAATAAAGCGTTCAACAACGCCCCATCCAGCAACTTGAACATAGAGACAGAGTTGAGTTATGAACGTGATGGGAACAGGAACAGGAAGCGCAACGAACGAATCGAAGCCAGAGGCAACAAACTCAACTCAACTCGGGCCCAGCTCGTCGGGAAGGTAAAGTAAATGTGCAAACATTTATTTATGTGCCAGCCATGGAGCACTTTAAAGCACTTCAATTGCCCTGATTCATACGGCGAGGTGGCGAGGAGTATTCGCTTTCCTAACCCAAACAAATGCAACTCAAGTGGATGTTGGACAACGCTTACAAATGACACTAGTCGAGCCTCTCTCTACAGATGCCACTTTCAATGTGTATTCCCAATGTCTGTCCGGCAGGTAGTTTTGCCAATTCAAATTTCGCATTTGTCGGGAATTTTGCAATTGCATTTTTGCCTCAGCCTCAACTTGGGCAAAACCGTAGCATTAATATGCCAGTCTGTGGCCCATGTGGTGAATCCCATCCAGCTGCTTCTCCTTCTCCTTTCCAGTGTAATCGAAAATGGAATTAAATGTTTTGCAAACACTTGGACTACAACGAGAGCAAGGAGAGCAACAAACAGGAGCAATACTGTCGGGATATAAATTAAATTTTATTGCCAGCTTTGGTCCGTTTGCGCTGTAAATTGTGATGGATCTGCGCCATTTGGCCCGTATAGTTTTTAACGCACATCCATGAATTTATATACGCTTACATATAGATTAGTGTGCACACTGATGAATAACAATTACATTTACCCCATGAAGTGAGTGCAGCTTATAAAAAAAATAACCCATATTTACTGAATATCTTGCCTCATCGAGTTCAATTTAATTTCTAGGCAATACTACGATATGGCTAAAAATAGAAGTATTGAATTATGGACGGCATTTCAACACAATATTACAACAACAACAACACACAAAGGTCTAGATCAGCTGTACAGCTATTTTCTCTCTTTTGCGATTTAAAATTCAAAAATTAAAATTTAAATCAACAAGTTCTAGCGTCTCGAAGCAGACATTGGGCTTGGATCGCTGGTCAAGTCAGCAACTGCTGATTGAAACTAAAATCACCTATAAATAATAGAATGTTTTAAATTGATCAATTGGTATTATGATTTAAAAGTTCTCTACAATTCTACACAATTATTTCCCCCTGTGCACAGTGACTTTTCACAGTTTTAATGAGCTCTTGAGAGCTTCTCATTTGTCGCCGTAGTTTTAATTAACAAAAATGTGTTCCTTCAAAGAAAAACAGA
Source organism: Drosophila recens (assembly GCA_037043495.1). Classification (NCBI taxonomy): domain Eukaryota; kingdom Metazoa; phylum Arthropoda; class Insecta; order Diptera; family Drosophilidae; genus Drosophila; species Drosophila recens. Next base: position 90,790 of record JBAMBJ010000972.1, on the reverse strand, counting down.
GTGTTAAGAAAGGAAAAAGTAGCTAGAAAAGGACACCAAATTGCCGCGAACCTTCTGGTGGAAAAGTGCTGAAAGACTAAGAAGACACATGAGTCCCGTGCCAAGAAGGAACATTTGAAATGTTGTCTGTTGTCTGTGTGAAGGAACAACAGCAAATAAAATGTCGCCACTAAGTAGTGTTTTCTTTTTGTAAATGTTGTCCAATTCTTTTCTTTACTTTGTATACCCTGTAGTCAGAGAGCGAACTCGAAGGGAAGTGATAGTGTGGCCACAGTAAATATAATAATAAAAAATGATTAAAAAATCTAGCTTATTTTACAAATGTTGGCACAAAATTTTTAAATTTCTCAGGCAGATAATTAATATACCTTCTAAATCAAATAATTTTCACTTCTTTGTATAACATACATCCGGATATAGGGTATATCTTCAGTCGAGCAGCGATGCTTGCTAGTAACTAACTGAATTGGAGGGCACGACGTGTTGTTGCAGTTGGCGTTAAAAAAGCGGAAAATCGCAGTACATTTTTGCTTTTTAATTAAGCCCTCCATTTTTTATATGCCTTTCGAAAGCGACACGGCGTGATTCCGTGCGAGAAGTGCGAGAATAGTTTATTTTCCACCAGAGCCCTCAGGCAAAAGTGCAAAGTGCAGAATGGCAAAAAAATAAAGTGCGTGAAAAAGAGGCACAGAGAGAGCAACAGAAGGAGAGAGAGGAAGAGAGAGAAAAAAGAGAAAGAGGGGAAAATACAACTGTTAACTCTGGCCTTGTTGGCCAAATGAGACTGTACAGAGAGTGCCGAAACTTTTGAAAGGCCCTAATTGAAGGGCAAATGAATGAACGCGTATGCCTGCCGCTAAGTAGGATTGAGCTACTTAAAATGACTATTATAATTTAAAACAAAATCGAGCGGATTAAATATAAGCTTTTTTATATTTAATGGCAACAGCAGTAAGTATGAAAATAAAATGTAAATCTCTTGGAAAAACTGAATTTTTTGTAATTGGCACATCTTTAGATGCAGAATCAAATAAAATTACTCTTCAGAATCGCATAAGATTTTACAATGGTATGACACTGCAGAATTAAAAAAAAAATTAAAGGGATTTTTGCTGAAAATGCAAGCAGTGACTTAAGTTTAATACCGAAATTTAAAAATCGATAAAACATTTATTGAGCAATATATATACACTGGCGAACATAATTATTAGCACAGCAAACATTTTGAGATTTGGGGGCTTAATTGTTCCCTTATCGTTAACATATTGGTATCAATGGAAAGGTCATTTAAATTCCGTTTGAATGATATAAAACTATCCTTAACCCATTAAGTACCCTTCGAATTTCGAATTTATGTAAAAGTCAGTTTTCGAAACTTTTTTTCTCGATTTTTTACAAAAAATATTTTGATGCAAAAAAATTCTTCAAACAATTTAAGGAGTAATGAAAAAAAAAATTTTCAAAAATATTTTTGCTAGTATTTTTTATAATTTTTTGAAAATCCTAAAAATGACCATTTTAACCCCTTTTTTCCTACTTTTTACACAAAAAGTGCCTTTTTAGCAATTTTCAAAAAATTATAAAAAATACTTTTTTTTTTTTTTTTTTTTTAATGACGGGAAGTATATATTTTTGCGTTTCATTCCGAAGAACTTAAAAACACATGTTTGACTACATTGACGGGGGGAATCGAACCCAGCTTTTTCAAACTGGAAGTTCTACTTATGTGACAGGTCGGCGACTCTAACCACTGAGCTACCAGACCACACTATAAAAAATACTAGCAAAAATATTTTTGAAAATTTTTTTTTGCAGTCACTCTTTAAATTATTTGAAAGATTTTTTTGCATCAACATATTTTTTGTAAAAAATCGAGGAAAAAAGTTTCGAAAACTGACTTTTACATAAATTCGAAATTTTCGAAGGGTACTTAATGGGTTAAGGAAAGTTTTATATCATTCAAACGGAATTTAAGTGACCTTTCCATTGATACCGTTAACGATAGGGGAACAATTAAGCCCCCAAATCTCAAAATGTTTGCTGTGCCAATAAATATGTTCGCCAGTGTATGTATCTTTGAACAAAAACGATATATCGAGTTTAAAAAAAGTAATGAAAATAAAACATAGTTGCAAATACTTGTAAAATTGCTTGGTTGAAGATTCATTTCAAAGTAGTGTGCCTTTTGCTCAATACCCTAACTACTACACTGCTCGTAATGGAACTGCTTATATTAGCCTGCACTGTAATAACGTGAGATTAGAAGTGCACGCTTATAATTGGAAAGATTATTAGTTAATTTTCTGAAAAACAAAGAACATTTAAACTAAAGAGCTTACTCTAAAGATAAAGACATATTTACATATACAATTCAAATTGTAAAATCTGAAGTCCTAACATTATATCCCACTCGTGGATCAGTGAATATTTAGTACTAAAAGCCATAGTCAGGTAAGTAACTCATTATGGACAAGCAGCTTAGCTAAGTAGAGGGCTTAGTTTAGCATCGGCTTGGGTAAATAAAATTTGTGGTATATTCTGTGCAAGTTGGACATCCGATATATTTGAAGCAAGTCTTAGCTACAGGTAGAATTGATCGTGTTGTCTTGAAACGCTGAAGAAACTCAACCACAAAAGGTGATGGTTTCTTAATACGCTGCTCAGTTGGCTTGGGTCTTGACTGGGAACCAGACGTGCATTTGGCAGTACTTGGAGTATCTGGAATACCTGCTTAATAGCGGCAATTTGGATGTGCGATACAAAAGCTGAAGCGTCACGTACTTGACAGCGAGTGAGATTGAATAATTGACAAAACAGATAAGAGTTGAGTTGGTGAGTTGACAAAAACAATGAAGTTAAACGGGTTTAAGAATCTCAATGACCCGATATTCCAACGTCACGGGACTGTAGTTGACCAGTTTGAATCGAAACACTTTGTAGAAGTCGACAAGCCAATCCGGAGATTCGGACGAATTGCTCAGTTCCCTTCGCAGTGTCAGTAGAAATTCACTTAGAACAATTCGCTGTTGTATGGCCAAATTCTGATCAGGAATGCGAGATTGTTCCAGCACTTGCCTCGTCAGCTGCAACATTTCCTGCTGCTCATCGAATGTGGCAAAGTCGCGCATGTTGCGAAGTCCCACAAAGGCCAAGTTAACATAGACATAGGTGCGACCATCCTCACAGTGCATTCTCACGGACTTGGGCGACACTTGGCAGAGATGTTGATTCTCGAAGCGCAAGAGTTTCGAGTAGTGAATGTTCCTTTGACTCCGGCAAAGATTGTAAATGGCACAGGCTCCCTGATCGGTGCAACAGCTGTGGATTCGATTCCAGTCCGCTTGACGCACTGCCTCGATGATCGAGGTGGCTGCCTGTCGAGCTCCAAACAGAAAATCAAACTCATCAAAGTCCGGGGCGAGTAGACGACGCAGTTTCCACATGCAATAGCGGGAACGAACTCCACTGAGCCACTGCAGCAATGTGACTCGGAATCCCCGTCGACGTGGTCCCTGGTAGCTGAGTTTCCTTTGCTGCATCAGCGACGTGTCCGGACATCTTATTAAACAGTAGAATTTTCTTGGACTTGAACCGGAAAGATGCGAGCACATGAACTTGATAAACATTTTCTTTTTAACATACTAAAATTAACATACTACGACCGAAAAATCTCTGAAAGCATTCGTGATTTACTTTAATATAATCTCTGCTTTTTATTTTATCCCAACTTTAGTTCAGCATGCAGTTAATTCGATTGTTTCTGCTGCTCTTGATGGCAGTTGGTGTGCTGTCCATCTATGATCCGTATCGTTTGCCAGATCTCTTCAAGCCGGAACATTATGATTTACGCATACTAACCCATCTGAATGGACCTGATCAACTGCGTTTTGAGGGACAAGTGAAGATCCATTTCCAAGTGCTCGACCAGACGAGGAATATTACGTTGCATGCCAAAAACCTAACCATAGATCGAACTGAAATTACCTTGAGCTCTCAAAGAGGCAGCAATTGCATTGTGAGCGCGGAATTCGACGAGGATAAGGAATTCTATGTACTTCATTTATACGAGTTTCTTCAGCGGACTGAACATTACGAGCTGATCATTCCCTTCAAGGCTCCCTTAAATAGCAATGAAACGGGCTACTATCGGAGCTCTTTTCATGATTCAGAAACAAATCTAACAAGGTGAGTACACAGGCAAAACAAGCGGAAAAGTAGAAATAACTAGTCGAGTTCTCGACCGAAGGATATTAAAATAAATAAATTTATTTGAAAAGATTTAAAATAATGCGGAATAAAATCAATGCGATGTCAGAAAATCGATTATTTCGATTTTTTTTAATCCAAGTACAAAATAACTTATTTCAAGCACGATTTTTCAATTTCTTCTCCGTAAATATTTTGAATATCCGAGCTCTATAAGAATTTTTCAGTAAAATCAAAGGCTTTAGGTTTTCTTTTTACAATTTGTATGCTCATTAATTATCATTTTAATCGCATATTTTAGTATATTAGCAATACATGCTAAAATCAAGAATTTTAGATTTGAATTTTAAACATTTTTTTTCTGTGTACTCCTTATGTTTATCTTTAATTGATGTTATTTTTATTTTAACTTATATTTTTCCCACTTCTTTTCCAGTTACTTGGCCGTAACACAATTCTCACCGACTTTTGCCAGATTAGCGTTCCCCTGCTTCGATGAACCCCATTTGAAAGCCACCTTCAGGGTTACCCTGGGATATCACAGGAACTACACAGGATTTAGCAATACAGCAATTGTCAAATGTGAAGATCAGTAAGTTGTCTTATTTTTATTTTTAAAGCGGTCTTAACTCACTTCTTATTACAGCGAAACCCTTGGAAACTATATTTGGTGCGAGCATGAACCAATTTTCCGGACTTCGACCTATCTCGTTGCCTACGCAGTGCATAATTTAACCAGAGTTGCCACCCAGTCAAGTGACACTTATCATAACGTTACGTTTAACAGCTGGATGCAACCAAAAGTGGTAAATGAAGGACATTTTCTGAGCAATTTGGCACCCAAAGTGCTAAGCTATTTGGAAAAGTTAATGGACTTTAGTTTTCCATTGCAAAAAGTTGATCAGTTGGCGGTGCCAACACATAAATTTTCAGCGATGGAAAATTGGGGTCTGATAACATTCAAGGAGAGCAAATTTGTGCACAACGACAGCGAAGAGATGCTTGAGAGTAAGGAGAGCAAATCATCCACAATGGCACATGAGTATGCACATCAATGGTTTGGCAATTTGGTGACCATGAAATGGTGGAATGATCTTTGGCTGAAAGAGGGACCCTCCACATATTTTGGGTACTTGACTTTGGATGCTCTGATGCCCGATTGGGGCACTGGAGAGCGTTACTTTGCCAATGATTTGGCCATATTCTTTCGCCAGGATGCCGTCAACTCAACAATTGCCATATCACGCGATGTGCAGGGCTCTGAAAGTATTTTGAAACAGTTTTCCGAGTACGTTTATAAGAAGGGATCGCTCACAGTGCGTATGCTTCATAAACTATTGGGAGATGATGTTTTCTACTTGGGCATTCGCAGCTATGTGCAAAAACATGCCTATGATAGTGTTGCCCAGTCTGATCTCTGGCAGGCAATGCAGGAGGCTGTGAATTCGACTGATGAGATTCGTGTATCCACTGTAATGGAATCCTGGACACTTCAAGCGGGTTATCCAGTTGTAGGCGTGATTCGGAATTATACAACAGCTAGAGTAAAAGTTAATCAGACTCGATTCTGGCTGGAGGATGTTGATGATCATCCAGAGTCTTGTTGGTGGATTCCGCTCACTTTTGTTACCCAACTGCAGGCAGACTTTAATAAAACTCAGCCACAGTTTTGGCTTAAGTGTCCCAGCACTGATCAAACTTTAGAGTTGCTCAGCAAACCATCAGCCGACGAATGGATCATACTGAATCCTCAAGTAACTACCATTTATCGTGTAAACTACGATGATCACAACTGGCGTTTAATTATTCACACACTGAACTCAACTGAGAACTTTGGGGGCATCCATGAGCTGAACCGAGCTCAGTTGATGGATGATCTCTTGGCACTGGCCTGGAAAAATATGCAGAGCTACGAGCTTTCATTCAGTTTACTGGAGTATTTGCCACGCGAACATCATTATTCGCCCTGGCGTAGAATCCTTCAGGTGCTCAACAGACACGGTGACCTGCTGCGTGATGGAAACTCACAGATTTTTAAGGTAAGTTGAATCACGTACTTTTGAGATAAATTCAAGTTATTTGTGTATTTAAACTAGTAGTTTATAAAATGACAAAAGCTTATCTCGTGGGATAGGAACTCATAACTCTGCCGTATATAGACAGAGAGAATACGTGTGTTCTATAAATAGCACGCTCGGCGGCTTGTGCTCTCACGATGGTTTTTTTCGGCTTTTTGTTCTCTCACAATGCATCTGATCAGCTGATCCTTTTTTATGTCATTCGCTGATCTGCGTTCAATGAGAAGAGATCGTACAGCGCTAGACTTTAAGTTTCGATTCTTGACAGCCTTGAATTAATCCCAAATCGTACCATAAGTATCTTAGGTAAATCATAGTTTAGATTGTTGGTGATTGCCAAAAGCCAACTTGAAATGAGATTTTCAATCAGTTTTGATATCGTTCCATTCCAGGTCTTTATGATGAAACTTGTTGCTCCACTTTATGAACGCTGTCCCAGTTTGGAGTCCTTGCAGACAAGAACTACTGCAATTCCAGAGATTGCCCTATGTCGTTTGGCCTATGCCGAGGCGTGTCGTTATGGCCTGAAAAACTGCATCGACCAGGTGTTGGGATTCAACCTGGAGAGGGATGAGGAACAAGTGCCCTTGGACTTTCGTGATACCGTCTACTGCACGAGCATTGAATTTGGCAATGAGATGCAGTTCCAGTTGATGATGCAACGTTTCCAAAACACGACCGTTGAGTCAAGGAAAAGTGCCTGGGCAACTGGACTTGGCTGCAGTCGTAACTTCCCACAACTGCAAAAGTTTCTGGACTATCTGCTGCAGTCCACAGAGGCAGCCACAAGTAATTATTATGTTGAGGCAGTGACATCGGCACTGCGCCGCAAATATGTTGCACTGGAGGCAACTGAACACATCTTGCAGCATGCCACAATAATCAAGTGAGTCCCCAGTCTTAATTGGGTTAGAATCAAACTAAACGTTTAATTTATCTTGCAGTGACAAACTGAATGCTAAACATATTAAGAGCTTGATTTTACTTTTGACCGGGAATGACATGAATTTCGTTAAGGATGAAAAGCTGCAGAAATTGAAGAGCCTCAAGAAATTTGAAGAACCTCTGAAGATGGCGATTGAATTGGGGAACATTAATCGAAATTGGCTGAGAAAACGTTCCCCAGAATTTATAAGAGTTTTAAAAAAATATATTTAAAGCTGTATTTGCATCTCTAATTTAATTATAAATATTCAAAAATTATAACTCATATTTACAAATATATAATCTAAGAATAAAAGACGTGCCAGCTAATTTACAAAATTTGTGGCCGTGTCTGTTTTAGTTCTCAGAAAAGAAGGGAGTTAGCTAATCTAAGAGAGAACTTTAGCTCGAGTCAGGTTAAAGTGTGATGACATCTCATGTTCAACATCTTTGGTATTAATTAAGCCAATGGTGATGAAATCTTGGAATTGAAATTGAAGGGAAAGGAATGAAGAGACAAGACGACGTGAAGCAAACGCCTCAGTTTAATGGAATCCTGGGCATCCTGCTGTTTTGTCCTGTCAGAAACTTGCGATGCCGTTCCCTTTGACTTGACACGGGATACGACACCGACACAGAAACAGACACAGACACATACACAAACGCCGACACAATACACAACACACAAGTGTAGATAAACACATTCATATACAGACTTACCCACGAGTTTCTTTGTTCTGGGGATGACATTACCCCATGATGTGACCTGTCATCTGTTTGGAAGGATAAAACAGTCAGTCGACTGACATTTTCATAGTTTCACTCACTTTTTATATCCTGCCAATTAGTCGAATTAATCAAATGTTCATCTCATTGTCGCATTGCATTCTTCTGACTCTTTATGATGTTCAAACAATTAGTTTAACCATTGAATTCGCATGTGGGGCAGTTCAAATTGATATTTCAAATAGCCTTGAGTGCTTTGGCACACAAGTTAATCAGGCGTTTTAATTTTTAATGCATTAACAATTGGCTTAATTGACATTTGATTTAATTTAAATGTGTTGACTAAAGAAGCGCAACTCTTAATCATAAATAGCAGGTATACATATCTATGCATTCAATTCATTTGATATTAAACTGCCCACATAAGTAGGCAATACAAATTAATCTGCACTTGAGCATGGATTTTGCAGGTATTGTTGATAATATTTATTTGACGTTTAAAGGGTATGAAAGTACCAGCAATGTTATGTCAAAAATATCTGTAAATGGCAAAAAATATATTGGAATATTATTTGAATACCCTAATTATTTTATGTATAAATAACTTCAGCGTTTTTATTGTATTTCTTAATAATTTAATGAGTTAAATAACAATAATATACAGTAGATGCTATAGAAATCTTTCGTAAGAGCATTTAATATTCTGCTTGTTATACATGTAAACTCTTTACTTCTTACATTTTTTCATTCAAAAATTGTTATGGGCAAACGAAAATTGGCTCAATCATGAATTTAACGTAATTAATGTTATTAAAAAACGCATATTAAATTAATTAAATGTGATGTCAGAGATGCATCCGTGTACACATATGTATGTGTGGACAGATGAGTAAATCATTTTAACACACATTGACACATAAAATTATGAATGCTTCAGTTTTTGCAGTTGTGAACCTGTAGTTTTACTTATTTATTTATTATATAATTAATTGAACGACATCATGTGAATGTGACACTTTAATATTATTTGTGTGTCAAATTATCAGTTTTGTAAACAGAAAGCCACTGACAGCTACTCCAATAAATAAATATAGCTCGAACATGCATTTATTCATATTTTGTACATTATTCAGTTTTCTATAGTCTGAAATTGAAATCTGATATCTGAAATCAGAGCTGCGGTGGGCCACAAGGTATAAATTAAAATAAAATCACAAAAATATGCAAACTGATTGAAACTTTTGTAGTTGTCAAATTGAAAATTGATAATGTTGTAATTATTGTGTGGTATGATTAACAAGTGACAATTATGCGTTGTTTTTTGTTACTACAGGGTATAGGCAAGTGCAGCAATCGCTCTGTGATAATCAGAGCTCGGAAATAACAGTTGTCCGTGTTAGAGCGATCACATATTGAGAGTCACCAGATGAGCTAAAAAATGGAAGACTCAGTGCAAACGGTTAAATTCTTTTTAATATTCTATTTAGACATGAAAAATTCGGAAAGTTCAACCGTTATTAGCAGCATATTGCCCTCAAAATACGATGTGAACGGTTAATCTGTGACTCTTTGCTCAAAAAGTCAGTTAATGAGAATTATTTTTTAACAAAGAAAATGGTCAACTGGTTTTTGCGGGTTTTGATGGCGATTAACAAACAAGAATAATGGCATTAATCGATTTAGCTTCCATGCAAATTGCATTCTGTTAGGGCGAAGTTTTATGTCTAGTAAGCTCTTTTCATGGCCTGTCTATGTATGTTGGCCAACTGACTACAATTTGTAGCTCGTAGCTTGCAGTTTAGACAATCAAATGTGCAATGTTAATTAATATGCGTCGAGCATCTGCAACGATAAGGATCAAATTATGTAATAGCGCATTAATTTTGAATTTCTCTCTGGGTTCCTAGAAACTGTTTCACTTGGGCAGGAGTAGAAGCTTCACTCTATCTCTATCTCGCATATCCATCGGTTGCCTTCATTCGATGGCCATTAGAAAATTGCCTAATTAGCTCTAATTGAATATGACATGCTTGGTCGGCAATGTGTATTCGAATATTGGTAATAGGGAGAGTTAATAGTTATTTGTGCTAGTTCATTGTAATTCAATTGGGTCCTGACCCAATTATAACTGAACTAAAGGAAGCTTCTCCAAAATCGCGTAACTTTCAATTATTGCCACACCTGGATTAAACTTTGCCAGTAAATTCTGCAGGTTGTTTGTTTGTGTTTGTGTTGACTCACATTTAGTTTCATGTTTATTTGCTTTCTTGTCTTACGTCGTAAATTCAAAGGAAAGGAAAATGCTACCAGAAAATAAATTCATTAAAAAGTTTTTCAAGTAATGCAGCAATGCAAATATTTTGCATTACAATGCATAAATAAATAAATAAATAAATCAATGCATAAATGAACAAATAAATAATACAATGAATGAATACCTACATAGTACATACATATATAAATCGATTCATAGCTTCTCATTTATTTTGATTTAGCAGTCTTCTTTTGCATTTTATTTTGTACTTTGTCCCTTTATCAATGTCATTAGAAAGAAAAGTTTGCTTTGCATTTATTGCTTCCTTCCAGTTTTCCAGTTTTGCCAGTTTTGTTTGAATTTTGCAAGACGTGAAACTATTTCTTGACTCCATCTTGGTCCTTGGTCCTTTGTGCTGGTGCCGCCAGGCAAAGACATTCACAGAAACTTGCCCAGCAATTGCCACAGAAACGAATCTAAAAACTTGCATCTGGCCAGGCGATCTGAACCACGAAGAGAAGGAGGGAAAGAGAGAGGTGTCAGGGGCCAACTCCTTGTTCTTTAGATGGGAAACTTACAAATTTAGATTACAAGCACAATTGCCACACATGTTTGCACAAATGTTGCCAAGATTGTTTAATTTCGTTTAATTAAATTGCAAATATTTTATACTCGTAGTTTCCTTGGTAGTCCTTAAATTTAACCAGTCAACAGGCAGCAGCTGCAACTACTATACATAGATGCAGTTGTCTAATCCTTTTTGTGTACAGACACTTCAGAGTGCATAACTTGTGTACTGTACAGTGAATACACGCTTGGTGCAAATGCTCAACATCTGAACTGATTGATTGAACTGCAAGTAATGAGGGTATCGATTAAGATACTACTCAAATGCGAATGTAATTATCATAATGATATAACCCAACACACCCAACCATAATGTACTCGAATTAACTCTGACTGAGGTCAAATAGAGCCCGCAGTTTGTCCATCATTGAAATGCAGATTCAATTGCCAACTTCCAATATAGATTCTTGACCACTTCAAAGGAGCAAAGCACGACCTTGAAACTACACATAAAGCTGTAAGAAATTTCAACTCTACAGTAAAACATCAACCTCAGCGAAAAGTTGCTTCCAGCGTAGCAATAACATTGGCAACAAAAACACACACACCACACACAACAAAAACAACAACCTCAAGTTCAAAGCGCCAGTTTTTAAGTGCCTTGTCATTGTTGTTGTTGTGGTTGTTGTTGCTGTTGTTGTTTCTGTTGCTGCTGCCTTCTGTTTACTCAGGTTTCTGCTGGTTTCGTGCAATTCCAGCTTGGAGCTCCCACACCGCCAAGAGAAGAAAAACACTTTTAGCACGCATCGAAGGGGAAAACCAATAGAGCAATGCTTGAACGGACGCGACCAAGTTAACTCGAGACTCCGAGACTCGATCTCGAAAGCATTTCGACAAAGCACAAGCCACAAGTGAAATGTTGAATTGAGAAAAGGAGAAAGGACATCAGCTGCCCCTTTGTTGCCATGTTTTTGTTGTTGTTGCTCGAAGTAAATAGCTAGTGAAATAACAAGAGAGCTAGATAAGTGCTTTTATTCTCACTAAAAGTACAAGTGCTACAAAATAATAAAAAAAAGCAAAAATTATATTGTGCCACTCAGGTAACGATGATGTTTTGTTTGACATTGTGGCAGAAGTTCCATTTGTTAACTTTCCATTCAAAAAGATTCTATGGACATCAATCTAAGTATCTACTTATTATCAATCTATCAATCAAATAAATGCTGTTTTGCTGTCTCCAATAGTGTTAAAGGGAGTTTTTAACGGCAGTGCTGTTCGAAATATCAGAGTATTTGTTGAGATATTTAACCAAATTTAAATACGCAACTTACTTGAGTTAAATTACATTTATTATTAAACGGGTAAAATACATTTCAAATAATTTTATTTAGTTAATATAAAAAAATATTGATTTTATTGAAATTGGAAATCAGTTTCAAATCTAAAAATCTGTTCTTAAAATTAAATACCTGACAATTCAGAAGCAATTGTCACTAAAACCTGCAGATATTTGTGGAACAGACCTAAGTATTTTCAAGCTGCGCTTAAAAGTAAGCAACCCTTTTTGTTGCTTTCCAAAACATTTCCTTCGTCAAGTTATAAAATCTGAGCTTGAAAGTATGCAACGACTTTTGCTCGCAAAATATGTGACATTTTGATGGTTACAAAATTTAAAATTTGAATTAAAATTTTTGATGGTAGTTCTCATTTGTCAGATTTTACTGCTCTGCTAAATTAGTGAGAAGCTTTTTGATAGCAGTACGAGTATGCATAAGCGAATCCGTGATGCATGTGCATATTAAACAGCGCTGGCACACTCACAGACTCACACAGTGACACCCAGTTTGATTGTCTAGGCTAGCGGCAGGCATCATTGCAATGCATTGCCATATACCACACATACACTCTCATATATATTCGTATTCGTATTCTAGTCGGGAATGCATATGCATGAAACGGCATTATTTCGATGCTCGCAAACAATGGCGCAAAGATTCAAATCTCTCTCGCACCGGATGAAACAATGCGTCATCCTGGCATTGTGAGTGTCTGTGTGTGTGTGAGTGAGGATACATGACAGCAGGCAGCGCAGCGGGTGGCCAGGAAAATGTTTATGGTTGCGGGGAGGGGAGGAAATGCTGCTGCATTTGCCTTAGCGCCAAATATTAATGATGACTGAGATGTCTGGCATATCATCAACGCATTCTCGTGTTGATGCTGGTGTTTGATTTTAATGAGAGCACAGCCGGGAACGAAGGACACTTCCCAACCCCCCAAAAACGGACAAAGGCCAATGAATTTCCTCTTGCACACATACATATATCTTAAAATTAGGGGTGTTTATTATTTTTGATTGCCGGCACGCGCCAGGCGAGGGCGAAAGGAGTTTTAGTCTACTCATATTCCTGCTACTCATTGTTGGGCACAAATTGATAGCGCGTGTGCAAATTTTTTGCCATCTTTTCTTTTTTTCTTGATTTCTTGTTTTTGTTGTGCTGTTACCCTTTTTGAGCAAGTGCTTTGTTTATTGCTTAATGACTCATTTCTGGAACGTTCCCGTGACAATTGGGCTGCTCTGACGACGATGCTTTTGTTAAAGGTCCTAAAGCCACTCAACCCCGTCAGACTGGAGACTCAAGACTGAAAAGGTTGGTGTGAAAAAGCCAAACAAACACACAGCAATTTCGGGGACCATGAAATATGAATGGGAATGGGTTTCAGTCTCGCTCTGAGTCTTAGTCTGGGTCTCAGTCTGGGCACAGCTGTCTGGACTATCATAGCACATTCTTCATTGTCTGTTCCATGACACACACTCGTAACACGTTCCAGTTCTTTATAGGCTTTATTTGCTTCCGTCTACCCTTTTTTTGGTCCTTGAAAAGCTTTCCAGCTTCGCAATTAGCGCAAATCATGCGATTCGTAGGCTCTTCAATTAAACAAATGACATGTCCAACTGAGTGAGGACTTCATTTCAATTTTATACGGCAGATCCTTTAATGTGAAGTACTTGACTCGAGCAAACCTTCACATTAATAATAATACTCGTAAAAGCACAATAAAGTGAGTGAGAGAGAGAGAAAAGTGTCCTCGTAGTTTCGCATATATTTCGACCAACTGTGCAATTTTAATGCATTTTCCCTGTGAAGTATCGTTGTTTGTTTCAGTTTCTGTTTGTTTATTTACTTCTTGTACTTCATCTACTTGTTGTTGTTGTTGTTGCTGCTGTTAAGCATTCTTATCGCCGTTGGTAGCATTTCCGTTTTTTCTTTTTCGTGCATTTTTCATTTCCGCCTCAGCGTCGCGGCATTTCCTTTCATTTTTCACACGTTCCCTTGGCCCTCAGTCCTCAGTTCTCAGTCCACAACTCAACCCACAAACCAAATCCCTCAACTGAGCGCCCACGCGGCTTGCTATATACTTATTCTTATTTCCCCATTTATATTATTTTGTAATGTACTATATTACATTCCTTTCAGCCCTTCCTTTTCAGCTGAGATTCCCTTCTCCTTCTCCCTTCTTTGACACTTTCGGTAAGCCTTTAAGGAATTGATTTTGTAAAATGTATTTATCAAAGAGAACGAGCATTTGAACTGCCACAATATTGAATATTAAAGCAGTGGTGTCCAAAATGCTCATAATTCTGCCGACGTCGCAGCCGACACACCAGTTTGGACACCACTGTATTAAAGTCATAATAATGATGTCAGGCATAAACAGGAACTAACCGCAGTCTCTTTCTCTTGGTCTTCAATTTTGGGGTGCATGAAAATCATGAAAATGGAAATGAAAATGGTGTCATTGTCATTAGCTAGTCGCAGGCAAAGAATCTGTAGATATTGCGGAACTTCACTGGTTGCCTGGACACAGAAATTACTATTTGCATTATTCTCACGACAATGCGACCAATTCATGTCAAATAGAATGGAATGGGCTGCCATTGAATTGACTCCTCCCCATTTGGACAGGAAAAAGGGAAAGTCATGGGCATGGGAATGGGAATGGGGGAAATCCTAGTTGCCAGCTCCACAAGTGACAGTGTCTGGGGAACGATGAAAATTGATTTTAATGCCAAAAATTATGTTGTTTGTGCATGTTATGGACTACAGAGACACGGCCTCAACAAAAAAAAAATAAAAAAATTGTCTCAACAATAAGAAAATTGTGCGCACTTACGGTAAATGTCCAGGAGAAATGAGCACGGGAGGGATATAGACGGGAATGGAGGGACGAAACGTTTCCAAGAAGTCAATTTTTATAAACACATACACACATGCTCACTGTAACCATAATTATACCCTGTACACATAAAAAAAGGAGCAAGGAAAGATTAGTATCTAGTTGTGGAGACATACGTATCAGACAGGACGAAGGACATGACATATTTATAACTATACACTTAACAAATAAAATACTATAAATTAGAAGAATCTTAAGGACAACATTTTAAAGTCAAAATAATAAATAATTAATAAATCTAATTTGGTATAGGGTGTTCTCTAGTCTTCTCTCTCTCTTCTTTAACATCAGTAATATTATTATTATTATTAACTTGGGTAAAATACAAACGATTTACGTGCAAATTGCACTGGCTATCAACATACATATATATTTATTTACTAGACATATATATAGAGTGGAATCTCTTCAGAATATTGAGGGGAAATCGCAGCTGACTGCAAAGCGGAAATGGAAACTTAATGAACAATTTTGTCAATTTTATTTGGTTATCCAAATACTTTTATGCCATAATTTGTAGCTAATTATCTTCAGATGCTCAAAATGTTCAATTCAAAATACTTTTTATCTGAAAACCAAATCAAATGCCATTAAACTAAATTCATAAAAAGCTGAGTAGATCCATAAAATACGTAAAAGTTGTGAATTCAAAAGACTGTAGTCGACTATAATATACCACGTATTGTGGTAAGGAACTTGACTACGGTTTAAGAAAAATATATTTAGGAGTGTCACAATAACCTACTGAAAATTACATTTTGCTTAGATTTTTAGCACAAATGACACAGAAAAAGCATAAAAATACTTATTTTGATCATTAACATTATCTATTATTATTTACTATCTTCCTACTTTATCGCAACAAGATCGGACAAATAGAAAGTTGGTAATGGTTAATTTAAGTTTCAAGCAATGTAAGTGCCTAAAAGCATGCAATAAAAATATTGTTTATTTATTTAAATAAGTAACTGGTAACCTTTCCCGCTTGCTTTCTTATAGTGAATTTTATTATATATTTTTTACATTTTAAAGCGAGTTTATTGAGCATACTTTCGACTTTGCTTAGTCAATTCAACCCGCTGCTGCACTGTGTTGCGTGGTATACAAAACACAAACTTTAGCCGCATCATAAAATGTTGAGCAATCTGGTCGCTTTGGATTTGCACACGACTCTGCGGGCTCTGCAGACTCTTCTTCTCCTCTCGTGCTCGTGGAACTTTTGCAACTTTTGTGAAAGTAAAATTGCATTGGACTGCGTTTAATTTATGTGATTTATTTGGTATCTGTTGGGCACAGGGAATGACTTTGATTTCTGTGGCGTCTTTTGGGCGATACGATTCAATTCTATGTGCGTTTCCATGATTCCAGGTCATAAATCAAAATAAAACTTTTGTCACTTGAGCTTTTTTGAGTTTTTTGATATCGTGCAACGTGGCAGCAACTGCTCCGACTTTGACTCCTGTTCCTGCTTCTTCTGTTCCTGCTTCTCTTGTCTGCTGGCTAATCGATTTCAAGTTTATGATGGAGAAGGCGAAGGAATAACAATAAAAATTGACACCGCGTCGCCGGCGTCGCTCATAAAATTTTATTACAGAATTTCCCGGTGGCATACGTAAAATGATTCGCGCCTCTGCGAATGTCAAATGCGAAATCAATGTCGCAGCTGCTTCCCAGCCCTGACTCCAGTGGGACAGGATCCTTCTGGGCTGCCTTGTGTCACTGCTGCTCCATTTATTCTATTTGCATTTTGTTGGCGGTTGAGGCAGTGGCACATGATTTGCCTTTCAGGCGAGGCGCCACCGCATGAACTCAAACTGAGACTGCGACTGAGACTTAAACTCGAACTCGGGTATGGCCTCCTCCTCCTCCTCCTCCTCCTCCTCCTCCTCCTCCTCCTCCTCCTCCTCCTCCTCCGCTTCGCTTGCGGCACACTGCTCCAAAAATGTCAAAGTGCCGACGCTGACACCGCTGACACCGCCACCGAGCCACCGAGTCACCCTTGTGGGCGTGGCAAGGGCGCCATTTAACATGCTCCTCGCATGTGTCATGATGTGTTCTCTCCCTGTGCCTCCGAGCCTCCGACTCTCACTTTGTTGCCTTATTGTGCCTGTCACCCGCGAGAAATGCGCCGCATTTTTTATACCCGTTCCTTAAAAAATAAGTGAAAGGGTATATTGTATTCGTTGCAATTTATGTAACAGGGAGTAGGAAGCATCTCCCCTTTGAAGTACATATATTCTTAATCAGAATCAACAGCCGAGTCAATTTAGCCATGTCCGTCTGACCGTCCGTTTGAGATCCAAGATCTCAGAGTCAGCAGCCAAATTTAGCACACAGAGATCTATAAACCCACGCAGATCAAGTTTGTTTCAAATTTTTTCCTAAAAGCATGCAAAACAAAATATTATATTTTTTTTAAATATGTAACGGGTATTCTATAGTCGGGAGCTCGACTATAGCCTTTCCCACTTGTTTTTTTACTCATTTTGACCCACTTTGCTTTGCTGTTACACTCTCTCTCACACACACATTCCCTCTCGTTCACACACATACTCTATCTCACTCTCACAGTCACATCTCTTTAAATTGCGCTGCTTTTGGGACGCTTTTTGCTTTATTCCCATAAATATAATGTTGAACAAATTGAATTAACTATGCAAGTGCACTGCCAACGATTCTTTGGGCTAAAACAAAATTAAGCTGTTAAAAGTGGCCTAAAAATTGGGTCAGCTGCTGACATGGCCGCGACATATGCAACTCTCTCTGTGTGTCGAGACGATCCCAAGACTCAAAGCCAGGCAGGAAACTCCCTACAACTAAATGACATTATTATGCATGTATTCAGAGCAAGGCACAGGCTTTAGTCCAGACTAGACCACTTGCGACCTGTACAGGTATCTCTCTCCATGTGTGCCTCAACATTGCTGGCATTTCATGTAGCATAGTTGACGAAGCCACTTGACAAAATTTGCATAATAGAAATTAAAATGGATTTTAATTTTACGTTGTACTACGTCTTTCTTTTCAGCTACTGAGTCTCCACTTTGTTTCAGCCATGGCTTCAACTGTTGAGTTCTGACTGTTTGCCTTGGAAATATGCCAAATAGTTTCATATTTTGTTTGCCAGCTTTTATTAGTACTTATATTCAACTAAACCAAACGAAGTTGAAGTTTAAGAATGACATGAAGAATTTAAGCTTGAACATATACAACTTAATACATATAAAATTCTTATTTCTCACTAGCATTTGAAATTGTATTTAATTAAAATAAAGTTTTCTGTTCAGTGTGGCGTATGCGTAATTTGTATCAAGTATACGCACTGTTGTCTGCACATTGCAGTGTCAAAGCTGTTGAATGAGCTTGAAAATGTCAGAAATGAAAAATGCAAACTAAATATAGGCTTAGCAACTAGTTTTACTTAGTTTTATTTACGAAAGTCAACTTTATTCAACAGTTGAGAGTTTCGTTTTGAATGCTGGCGAAATACGAGTTAGAGTTCTTCCTAAAATTGCATTAAACTGGCATTCAATGATTTAAAAGAATTGTGAAAATGTGCACAGGACATGCACACGGACACACACACATATTTTAAGGCTGTATAGACTCGTTAAAGTTGGCTTAAATACTCGGCTCGCATGTGGCGCAAGTTGCCTGGAAAATCAGCTTGGCATAAAATTGCAGTCAATGTCGGTCACTGACTGCCAACACAAAAAAAAGAATACTTGGGATAGATAGAGAAAGAGAGAGGAAAATAGAGAGAGAGAGAAAGATAGAGAGACACACATGTATTTGCTTAAACTTTAACATGTTGTCCTTTAGCATTTACAATATTTGCTGCAGTTCTTGGCCTTGTAACATTTTGTTGCAAATATTTTTGTTGGAGGGCAGCCAAAGGAAGAGAAAACCACAAAAAATATAAAAAGCCAGAAGAAAATAGAATAAGTAAGCTTCCCAAATTGTTTTGTCATACGTGTGGCTGGTCAAGGGGGGAGGGGGAGGGGTAGTATCTATGTGTGTGTGTGTGTGCGTATGTGTGTGTCAGCAAGTTGCTCCATTTCTCTCTTGAGCAGCTTATAGTTTGCTGTGTGAAATGGCTGGACATGTTTTGTGCTGCCGTTTTGTGTGGACTTTACCCGTTCTCAACTGATTCTACCTCGAACACACACACACACACACACACACATATATACACAAATAGTTTACGAGTGGACAGCAGCTTATCCATTTGCTTTGTTAGCCTTTATTGAATCGCCCGAGCTCTTTAAGTTGCTCACTTATGAGCATGTGAAGTTTATTATTACGCCTGGCTGACTCCAAACTTCAAACTCCTTTAATATCTGCTGGTAAATCTGCTGCTTCATCTTTCGCCCTTTTACAATTCAAAAAGGGTCCTTGCTGCCTTACTTAACCTTGAACTTTAAAAGCCCGAAACACCAGCTATACAGAAAAAAGTTTGCTTTTTACGAATGTCTCTTAAGAGTTGCAGGAAATATATTTAATTTATTTACTAATATAAAAAAGGATAAAACATCTTAACGAGAAGATTATTTTATTTTTGTGTTTTATTTAAAATAATTTATAAGTTTTTTTTTTTGGTTTTAAAAAACGTTTTCGTTAAATAAAAAAGGCAAAACAAGTTCTGTTAAAGTTATATTATTTAAAATAAATGTTTAAAATATAATAATGTAAAAAACTTCTTTGCTAGAAAAATATTAAATATATTCTAATAATTTATTAAATGTATTATTTATTAAATTTACCTAGATTCTTAAAAAAAGCGAAAGCATTTTAAAGTTGTTTTATTGTTGTTTTTCTTGACTTTAAAAAACCTTTAATTTTTTTTGTGTATAAACGGCGTAAAACTCTTCAACTCTCAACTCGATCTGTTGCTGTCGTTGTTGTTGTTGCATCATTTTTGTTTTTTTTTCGGCGGCATCCTTCGACTTTTCAGCTTTCAGCTTTTCACAGGCAATTTCAGATCCGTAAATTAGTTTTATGTCTCTCGATTTTGCTTTTATTAAATTACCTTTTTTCATGATTACTTGCAAACTTCATTTGGAAAAATGCCTTCGAACGGAAATGGGCAACGCCGCAGCGCAGCGCAGCGACGACGCGACGTCGACGTCATCGAGGCACCTCCTTCTTCCTCCGCCTCCTTTGGCCCATTCTCTTACACCACTCTCTTATTCCTTGCTCTGCTTCGCTATAATTTGCGCCATTTTGTAATTTAGCATCGCCTACAACTCGAAAGTGGCGGCTCGTGTCTCTTTCACAGCCTCGTTGCGCTCATTTTAACATCCGCTCCAAGGGTCGAAGGCCTAATAAAGTGCCCAGCCAGCAGATACTCACTATATATTTATATGTCTCAGTCGCTGTCTCTGCCGCAGTCGCCGTCGCCGTCACAGCCGCAGTCGACGTTGTTGCCACAGTCTACAGTCTACAGGTTAATTATGTTTGGCGTAATTTAGTGGCCGCTGTGGCGGCTGCTGCCGAAAAAGGCTTTTCATTTTAATTTATTTGACCAGTAAAAGGATTAGATTAGATGCCCTGATAAATGGCCGTCAGCGTGCTGGTTAACTAGAAAACTGGAAAACTGCTCTCAACCTTCAACGCGCTAATTGTGTTAGCCCAAAACAACAAAAAAAGAAATAAAACCAAAAAAACTGTTGCAATTTTCATTGTGGTTTATTTATCCATTTGGGTGTTGATAGCACATATTATACCCTCTTCAGTTATACCCTCTTAATTAAGCTACTCCATTAATAAATATATATTACTTTCGATGATAAGCAAGATTTATAGATGATTTCAATAGATTTAACTTTACTTTATATTGAGAATTTCGGCATAATATGGTTAAGTATCTGAAAAACAGCTTAAGCTTAAGTAAGCATGTGATCTATCTGATCTATAATTTAAGCTAGATTTATATAGGATTTAAGGCTAATCAAGTTACGCGTTAGGGAAAATTTTTGAGTATTTCATTTAAAATTAAATTTTGTGTAACTTTTTTTATTTTTATATAATATTTTATTCCTTAAAATTATTAAATGAATATTTACATATATTTTACAATTTTTAAATAATTTACTAACTATGTATTATTTTTGGAAAAGGAAAAAAGGTACACATGGAAAAGGGAAAATATATATTTATATATTATAATTCGATTTTCTTACTTAATTCGGACTTAAGCAAGGTTTTCAAATAAAATAAAGTTAATCATTTTATTGTTATTTTATAACAACTATTATTATACTACAAGTTGCCAGTTTATTGTGACACAAAATCAAGTGTGAAATATTCGTATGCCACGTACATAGAGAGAGAGAGAAAGAGAGAGATAGAAAGCGAGATAGGGAGAGCAGCAACAAATATCATTAGGAAAATTGACTTCGCAAAAAAGATTCATAAGTAAATGTGAATAGCGAATGTGAAATGTGTGGATATGGGACGCGTACGAGTACTCATACGAGTGCACACTATAAATCAACTGAGAAGTGGAAGTGAGAAGTGGAGTGTGAAGGACGTTCAGTGCCAACGAATTTCGAATGCGAATTGCGAATGAGAAATCCGACTGCTGACAAGTGTCACTGCGAGATGCTATGACAAAGTGTCAAAAGAATGTTTGACATGTGACTGTCTGTCTGTCTGTTCTGCCCAACTGTCCTGACTGTCCGGTCTGTCTGTCTGTTAGTCTCTCCGCGCCACTTCAAACATATCTCATACTCATTCTCGGTCGTAGTATTGATGCTTTTTGCCTGGATTTTCTTTCATATAGCCGCTTCACTATTGAATGCTAAATATAAATATACTTATGTTTACATATATATTTTTTATATATTGACAGCGACATCTCACACATTTTGTTTACCTTTGGCAAAAGATGCCTTTTTACCAGGTGTATCTATAATTCCTTTTGCCAACTGCCTGTCTGGGCTTAATCGACTAAACGCAGACCAAAAGGGATTTTATTTAATTAACCATTTAGAAAGAGAGAGCAAGATAGATTAAATATACATAATAACATACTAAGCTTGCATATGAATTTTCTCCATCATCGACAGTTGGTTGAAGGCAGCAGAAAACTGGTTTATTGGCCAAGTCCCAGTGATTGTTGTTGTCAATGAATCGGCAATATTAAAAGGAATATCATGTTAAAAGATGCAGATACGAATAAAGCAAAACAGAAAGAAAAGATACATAAATAAAAGTGGCATATTTTATAGCTCGTTGCAAGTCGAGATGGACTTGGACCTGGACTTGGACAAGTGGAGCACTTGCCGCGTTTCCACTTAGGAAACTCAAAAAGGGGGCAGCGACAGTGAGCTCTAATTGTCAGTTGCCAGTGCATGCATAATTTCCAATAAGAAACGATGCGTGCAACTTGAAGTTGAAAGACCTGAAGTCAAACAGAAGTCTGAGTTTAATTCGCATCAGCCCATTAATAAATGATGCATTTACAATGCGTCGAGTCAAAGGTCAGGCCAATTGCTTTAACAGTGTCCCCAACTGGGTCACCGCTAATAACACTGTGCAAGTCGAAAAAAAAGACATGACCTTTTTCAACGGTTTCCCCCTATTTCGGGTCCTACGAATCGAACTGCATCATTAGTTTTTTGAGTTACAATGATGGTTTCATACAAAATTTTTTCGCGAAGTTTTTGAGCAAGTTTGCTATTTTTATCGAAATAGGACATTCTTCTTCGGTCTCTAACTTGTAAGATGTTGGGTTTTTTTGCAAAATTTCTTCGACAAAGTTGCTTGAAATAGTTTACGCTACAAGTTTTGGGAACATACCAAGCCTCTAAAAGGTAGTTTTGGTGATGTTTTGGGTCAATATGTCAACAAAACCAAATCTCGACCACTTGTTTTTTAAGATTTTTCGTTCATGTTGTCCTGCAATCGAATTTTCCTATCTGATACATATACCAAAATGAAGATCCTGTTATTCCAAGTAGCTTTAGCCAAAAAATCATGGTGAAAAAATTCTCGATTAAAAAATATACAGGTACCCAAAAAATACATTTTTAATTAATTTTCACAATATCTTTAAATCAACAATATTTGGTTTTACACATATAATGAGTGTATCTAATATGTGTAATAAATGTGTTTTATGTAATTAAGCATTATTATACCACTTTTTCTATTTTTAACATTAAATATTAAAGATTATGGATACCGAAAGCGACAGGGCCAGTTTTAAGACTCTTTTAATCTGTATGGCGACAGTACTTTTGCGGAATAATATTCCTGCCTGTTGCAAATATAAGTAGTCCAGAGCTTGGCGTTCATTCATTGACTTTTAAAAAAATCGCTAAAAGCTCTAACTCAAAGGAAGCGTGTTGAGATTTATTTTGGATAGTGTCCAGTACATGTAGCACCTATAAAAGATATTTGCCTACTTTTATTGCATTGCTTACTGGTTTACTGTCGGGCTGTACCAAGAAATGTTCTTTGATTGCCATTAGAATAACCGATTCCTAGGAAATCTGTATAATTTGCGAGATTGGTTGTTTCGGTCAAAATTTAATAAAAATATTGCTTATGTAATACATGTCCCACTTAAAGCGTTCGAAAACATTTTTTGACGCGCCTTTATATCACGTTGGGAGTAGTAAAAAGCTTCATTAAAACTATTTATCGAAATGAAGAAGCTTTTAAATGTTAAATAAAAATATATCCAAGACTATGTATGACGAAGTTGAAAGAATTTTTTATATTTAGTCCTGAGTATAATTTTAAATTCAAACGTTCTCAACAGACATAAGAAATTTAATGAAAAATTATGAATTTGGAAAGATAACAATTTGGTTATGGATAACAAAAGAAAGATTGCATAGTATTCTGTAATGGCAGTCATAAAAACTGTTTTGGAGTGCATTGATCTGAAGATTGGTAGACTTATATTGACAATATATAATAACTGCTTTTGAAGACAAAGGTGATAACATGACTTTATAAATCCTCATTCTACATTACCAAAAGGACTATTTTGGAAGCAAGTTCCAACAGAGACAGATGAGCACGAAGAAAGATTTTACCAGGTTGCAGCTCCATTAGAGCATTGGTATAGTGGCAAAAAGCTCGAATTATTGCTTGTGGACTTTTGTTGGAATTTTATAAACGAAAGCTATGAATAAAAAGAATAATTGTATGCTTAAATACGTTAATCATATTTATATAATATGTTAGATACACTCATTATATGTGTAAAACCAAATATTGTTGATTTAAAGATAGTGTGAAAATTAATTAAAAATGTATTTTTTGGGTACCTGTATATTTTTTAATCGAGAATTTTTTCACCATGATTTTTTGGCTGAAGCTACTTGGAATAACAGGATCTTTATTTTGGTATATGTATCAGATAGGAAAATTCGATTGCAGGACAACATGAACGAAAAATCTTAAAAAACAAGTGGTCGAGATTTGGTTTTGTTGACATATTGACCCAAAACATCACCAAAACTACCTTTTAGAGGCTTGGTATGTTCCCAAAACTTGTAGCGTAAATTATTTCAAGCAACTTTGTCGAAGAAATTTTGCAAAAAAACCCAACATCTTACAAGTTAGAGACCGAAGAAGAATGTCCTATTTCGATAAAAATAGCAAACTTGCTCAAAAACTTCGCGAAAAAATTTTGTATGAAACCATCATTGTAACTCAAAAAACTAATGATGCAGTTCGATTCGTAGGACCCGAAATAAAAGGAAACCGTTGAAAAAGGTCATGTCTTTTTTTTTTTTGAAAAAAACTATCACAGTGTTATTAACAGCGTCGTCTGTTTTTCTTAGCCTCCCCACTGACTTACGACTGGTGGCCCCAGCTCGCATTCCATTTCCCAATTTGCTGCCAACTTACTCAGAGTCTTGCTCAGTACTGAAAGCAGCAAAGGTGCTGTTGGCAATAAGATGTGGATCCAAAAACAGTTTGGGGCTTTTACCCAACTTAACAGCAAGAACATTAACAAAGAGAGAGAGAGAGAGTGAGCAAACTGTGGCACTTATGTTTACAGAGAGAGAGAGAGAGAGGGAGAGCGCAACACGACTACCGAAAAGTGAGTGAGAGTGGGAGAGCAATTACCCAGAGCGCCGCTCAATGCTGTTAAGATGTGGATGCTAAGTTAACAGTGCAGGTGGGGATATTTTAACAGAACGCATTCTCTATTAACAGAGAGCACCATTTGCCTCTGTTATTTTTATACCCCATAACAGCTAAATTCTAGGGTATATTCCATAACTTTATTATTTTATTAATGTAAGACTCGAGTTTCTATAAAGATGATAAAATATTTCTATTATTGGACAACGATTTCTTAAAAATCGATACATATTACTTTAAAAAATTATTTGCATCTTAATTAAAAATGTATGTATTTTATTAAAATTGACTAAGTAATGGGTATCTCTTAGCCGGTATCTTGGCTATCCTTATTTGTTTTTACCATATGAATCTCGATCAATCAAGCGTCAAAATGTGTAAAGTTAACTCAAAAATGGATTTATTGACATATGGATATAGTGAGTAATCAAAGATACTTAAAATAATGAAATGTATTTACTGGATATGGCCCAAGGCAAGTTCCATGATGGGGTCATGTCCTTTTTATAAATCCAGAGGGCAACGAGCCCACAAAATGGTCGCAAATTAAATAAAAACATTTTAGACATATTGAAATCGATGCATATACGAATATATGAGAATTAGATTTATGTGTGTGTGTGTGTTGACATCTTTGAAATTTGCAACTTTTAAACCACAAATACACAGAGTCGCCCCGGGAGATGTTCAGTAAAAAATAACACAGCAACAATAAAAAAACACAACTCAAACGAAAATATGCAAATGAAATATTTGCCAAGGAAATTTTATGCAAACCTCTGGGAAGGATGACTGAATGAATGGATAAGTGCAGGGTGGTTAGATTGAGTGGTTGGGTTGATCCCCGTCTGAGCTCCTTCTCTCCCCCTTGTTCTCTTTGTCCACTGTTGGCCATTTCTTGTTGACCAGGCCGACCAGTTGATATTAGCGGTGACCGCTCTGGGCGCCCAATTTAAGCCCAATATTTTGACATTTGTGTTGTCATTCTTTTCGATTTGGGTCGCTCCCAATCCCAATTGACCTCTCTAAAGTCCACACATTTCGATAAGTAGTTGGATTGTTTACATTATAGTATGTGCTAAAATTAGATTAACTAATTCAATCCAAGTCAAAGTTTATGCTGTGCCAACTTCAACTTTATCTGTATCTCTATTTATATTTTATCTGTCTTTTTGCTTTTTATTCGTTAATTAACTTGTCTCCTAATTATGAGTCACAATTATTACGGATTTTCAGCTTGTTCGTTATGTTAATTCTTTCATTTTGGTTGAACATTTGAATAATTAACTATTTGGTAAATAGGTTTGCTGCATATGTTATTAGACCAACAAATTGTATGTAGAACTTGCCCCGTGGGAATGTGTTTTTGTTTCCTTCTTTGTCCTTGTGTTAAGCACTGCCAATCGCTGAAGGATATCTTATGTTCATTCTAAAAATAATAGAGTAAGTAAAGATTTGCATATTTTAGTTTCGGAATACATACTAATGCTCTTTACCCATCTTAAAAACTCTTTTATTAAAACATATTTCACAGAAAAATGCAAAAAACATAATATTGCAATCAAAAGTGTCTCTCTTATTTAAAAATGTATGCACTTGATGCCTTTTTCCAAACGATATTTATATTTCTAAAAATTCTAAGATTATTATTTTATCCGAGTAATAAAAAAAGATTTTTAAAATTATAATTTCTCAACCATTTTCCCTTAAAAATGCTGATATTTGAATATCCAGTAATCTAGCGCAGCGATGGGCACGAAATCTGAATTCGGGAGCACTACAACAACCCTATTAGAGTCTACCTAAGTTGGGAGCAGCCGCTGCTCCCGGAGCCACTGCGTGCCCACCACTGGTTTATAGAAGATATTGAATGAAGATCGGAGATATCAGTTTAAATCAGCGGTGGGCACGAAATCTGAATTCGGGAGCACTACAACAACCCTATTAGAGTCTACCTAAGTTGGGAGCAGCCGCTGCTCCCGGAGCCACTGCGTGCCCACCACTGGTTTATAGAAGATATTGAATGAAGATCAGAGATCATATCAGTTTAAATCAGCGATGGGCACGAAATCTGAATTCGGGAGCACTACAACAACCCTATTAGAGTCTACCTAAGTTGGGAGCAGCCGCTGCTCCCGGAGCCACTGCGTGCCCACCACTGGTTTATAGAAGATATTGAATGAAGATCAGAGATCATATCAGTTTAAATCAGCGATGGGCACGAAATCTGAATTCGGGAGCTCTACAACAACCCTATTAGAGTCTACCTAAGTTAAGAGTAGCCGCTGCTCCCGGAGCCACTGCGTGCCCACCACTGGTTTATAGAAGATATTGAATGAAGATCAGAGATCATATCAGTTTAAATCAGCGATGGGCACGAAATCTGAATTCGGGAGCACTACAACAACTCTATTAGAGTCTACCTAAGTTGGGAGCAGCCGCTGCTCCCGGAGCCACTGCGTGCCCACCACTGGTTTATAGAAGATATTGAATGAAGATCAGAGATCATATCAGTTTAAATCAGCGATGGGCACGAAATCTGAATTCGGGAGCACTACAACAACCCTAATAGAGTCTACCTAAGTTGGGAGCAGCCGCTGCTCCCGGAGCCACTGCGTGCCCACCACTGGTTTATAGAAGATATTGAATGAAGATCAGAGATCATATCAGTTTAAATCAGCGATGGGCACGAAATCTGAATTCGGGAGCTCTACAACAACCCTATTAGAGTCTACCTAAGTTAAGAGTAGCCGCTGCTCCCGGAGCCACTGCGTGCCCACCACTGGTTTATAGAAGATATTGAATGAAGATCAGAGATCATATCAGTTTAAATCAGCGATGGGCACGAAATCTGAATTCGGGAGCACTACAACAACTCTATTAGAGTCTACCTAAGTTGGGAGCAGCCGCTGCTCCCGGAGCCACTGCGTGCCCACCACTGGTTTATAGAAGATATTGAATGAAGATCAGAGATCATATCAGTTTAAATCAGCGATGGGCACGAAATCTGAATTCGGGAGCACTACAACAACCCTATTAGAGTCTACCTAAGTTGGGAGCAGCCGCTGCTCCCGGAGCCACTGCGTGCCCACCACTGGTTTATAGAAGATATTGAATGAAGATCAGAGATCATATCAGTTTAAATCAGCGATGGGCACGAAATCTGAATTCGGGAGCACTACAACAACCCTATTAGAGTCTACCTAAGTTGGGAGCAGCCGCTGCTCCCGGAGCCACTGCGTGCCCACCACTGGTTTATAGAAGATATTGAATGAAGATCGGAGATATCAGTTTAAATCAGCGGTGGGCACGAAATCTGAATTCGGGAGCACTACAACAACCCTATTAGAGTCTACCTAAGTTGGGAGCAGCCGCTGCTCCCGGAGCCACTGCGTGCCCACCACTGGTTTATAGAAGATATTGAATGAAGATCAGAGATCATATCAGTTTAAATCAGCGATGGGCACGAAATCTGAATTCGGGAGCACTACAACAACCCTATTAGAGTCTACCTAAGTTGGGAGCAGCCGCTGCTCCCGGAGCCACTGCGTGCCCACCACTGGTTTATAGAAGATATTGAATGAAGATCAGAGATCATATCAGTTTAAATCAGCGATGGGCACGAAATCTGAATTCGGGAGCTCTACAACAACCCTATTAGAGTCTACCTAAGTTAAGAGTAGCCGCTGCTCCCGGAGCCACTGCGTGCCCACCACTGGTTTATAGAAGATATTTAATGAAGATCGGAGATATCAGTTTAAATCAGCGGTGGGCACGAAATCTGAATTCGGGAGCACTACAACAACCCTATTAGAGTCTACCTAAGTTGGGAGCAGCCGCTGCTTCCGGAGCCACTGCGTGCCCACCACTGGTTTATAGAAAATATTGAATGAAGATCAGAGATCATATCAGTTTAAATCAGCGATGGGCACGAAATCTGAATTTGGGAGCACTACAACAACCCTATTAGAGTCTACCTAAGTTGGGAGCAGCCGCTGCTCCCGTAGCCACTGCGTGCCCACCACTGGTTTATAGAAGATATTGAATGAAGATCGGAGATATCAGTTTAAATCAGCGGTGGGCACGAAATCTGAATTCGGGAGCACTACAACAACCCTATTAGAGTCTACCTAAGTTGGGAGCAGCCGCTGCTCCCGGAGCCACTGCGTGCCCACCACTGATCTAGCGCATTCAGTTCATTCAATGTGAAATAATATTAAATTTATATCTTCATGCAATTTTTAACTACTTATTATCGATTATTCAATATTAAAAAATTTAAATGTTGTGCATACAAATGAGCATTTATTTAAAATGTAAAAACATGTGGAAAGAGAGTATTAATCAGTAGCCTCCGTTTAATATTCAGGTGAAAGAGATTTCTGTGGCACCCCAGATTATATAGATTTCACTATCATAGCTTTATCAATCATTGTTCCTAAATTGGATTTTCAAACACGAGCACAAAGCTCGTGTCACAAATTCATTTTTCTGCCATTCATTTCAAAATTTATTAAATTTTTTTGTTTGCAATAGTTTTTAAATTTATCGAGGGTCCATCACAATGTGTCACGCGATGCCCCAAGCGATTTGCCAGCTGCGGAATATGCCGCTCTCCGGCGACAAGGAGCTGGACGATCAGATCAAGAAGTGGGTCAAGTGGGATCATAACGGCGACACGTTGGGTCAGATCATGGACGCTGTAAAGAAGGAACAATGGGATGTGTAAGTTAATTTCATTTAATATCCAGAATAGGTTTTAATTCTTTCGGAATGTCCTTAGACTGCGGTGTCGTCTTTGTAGACGCATTTCCTTTGGCACTTCAGGATTGCGGGGCGTGATGCGAGCTGGCTTCGATTCCATGAACGAACTGGTCGTGATACAGTAAGATTAATTAGAGCAGTGGTGGCCAAAATGCCATAATTCTTGCACTCTTTTCTCTTTAAGGTCCGCCCAAGGACTCTGTGCCTATTTAATGCAGCAATATCCGGAGGAGGCGATGTGGCCGGAACGAGGCGTCGTCGTGGGATTCGATGGTCGCTACAATAGCCAGCGATTTGCCGAGCTAACTGCCATCGTTTTCTTGGCCCACAACTTCCGAGTCTATCTCTTTCAGCAATACGTGCCCACTCCATTTGTCCCATACGCAATACAGAGACTCAACTGCCTGGCCGGAGTCATGGTGACTGCCTCCCACAATCCCAAGCAGGAGAATGGCTACAAGATCTATTGGACAAATGGCGCCCAGATCATTCCGCCCCATGACGAGGCCATCAGTCAGGCCATCCTGGATAACTTGAAGCCCAAGGAGGATTCCTGGGATGAGACGGTGCTGTGTGCCAATGAATTGCTGTGCGATCCTTACAATGATGTTGTTCCAGCTTATTTCGATGCCCTAAAAAAACAGATGACTTGTACACTCCTCGAGGCGAACAGCACATGTCAGTTGACCTTCACTTACACAGCGTTTCATGGTGTGGGTTATCCATATATCAAGCTGGCATTTTCCAAGATCAGCCTCAAGCCAGTTATCCCTGTGAAGGAGCAAGTTAATCCCGATCCCGAGTTCCCGACCACGCCCAAGCCCAACCCCGAAGAGGGCAAATCCGTAATGGCACTGGCCATAAAAACGGCAACTGCCAAGAAGACTCCCGTCATCCTGGCCAACGATCCGGACGCAGATCGTCTGGCCATCGCCGAGGTGGGAGATGACAAGCAATATAAGCTGTTTACGGGCAATGAACTGGGCGCCCTTCTGGGCTGGTGGTCGTTGGAGAACTACAAGCTGAGTGCCGAGGAACCCGACGTATCCAAGTGTGTCATGATCGCCAGCACGGTGAGCTCGAAGATACTAAAGTCCATGTCAGAGATTGAGGGATTCACATTTCATGAGACCTTGACGGGATTCAAGTGGATGGCGAACAAGGCCGTCGACGAGCAGAATGCCGGAAAGAAGGTCCTGTTTGCCTTCGAGGAGTCCATCGGCTACATGGTCTCCACAAATGTCCTGGACAAGGATGGCATCAGTGCGGCAGCCCATGTGGCAACCATGGCGTGTTATCTGCGATGCAAGAAGTGCATGTCCTTGCAGGAGAAGCTACGAGACCTTTACGAGAAGTACGGATTCCACTCCAGCGTCGTGTCCTATCTAGTTTGTCGCGATAGATCGCTGATCAAAGAGATCTTCGATCGCCTGCGCACCTTCGATGAGGGACAGGAGAACACGTATCCGACCAGCATTCTGGACGGTGAATTTGAGATTGAGAATGTGCGCGATCTGACCACGGGATACGACAGCAGCACAGGAGATAAGAAGGCCGTGCTTCCTGTTGATGAGAACATTCAGATGATCACCTTCACCTTCAAGAATGGCTTTGTGATCACTCTCCGCACCAGCGGCACTGAGCCCAAGATGAAGTACTACGCCGAGATGTGCGGAAAGCCGGAGGACAAGCGTTGGGACGAACTGGAGAAGACAACCCGACGCATGGTCGAGGCAGCTGTCAATGAATTCTACGAGCCCGAGAAGAACGGGCTGCAACGCAAACCTGAGGACTGAACAGAAAATATCAGATGAGATCACCACAATTCTTAAATTTCTAGTAAAACATGACACTTTTGAAAATTTAAATATTTATAAACATTTTCCCCTTAAGTATACAATTTAATCATTTCAATTCGAGTTCCTACAACGAAAAGTTAACAGATATTACTTATCTTAAATTCTAAGAACATTTTTTAATAAAAGATTTAAGTTTAAATCATAAGTAGCGTAATTATATGAGAACATTTTATTTTAAAATTATAGTATTTTTCAATGGTTTCTTTTAAAGGTGACTGAATATAAAATATTGAAGGTGGGGTTCATTATAATTCTTAAATTTACCAAGAAAGCTAATGAATATGTCTATTATTCATATAAATTTTTAAAATTTAAAACAAAGAATTCTTAGTCAAAGATAGACCTTTCAAGATCTCATTGGCCGCGTTCACCAGAACTAATTAATCAGTAATCATGTATTTTGTTTGCTCGATAACAAACCATCACAATCAGAAAATTTCAGCGTACTATTTTGGTGATGAATTTTCAGTCATCATAATCACAAAATTTGAAATCATGATTGCTAATCACTGCATTTCACCTGAATAATCATGCAAATTTCATCGATTTTCTGTTGTCGATTTGTTCTTTTATGTCCTTTCGATAACTGACATCTAATAGCCTTTCCTCACTAATGTACATTTTATATAAATATCGGAGCTATCGATAAGTATGCAACTGTCTGTCCTCATAGCATAGCATTTGCATTTAGCATTTACAAAACATTTGTGATTTGTTTACAAATTCGTTTGACAGCTGAAATTAAAAATTCGAGAAAACAAATGGAAGGATTTTAAGAAAACTTCGCTGCTTAGGACATAATATCTGACGGTCAGGAGATCATCTAACTTTTCCCGATTGGAAAACCATTCGGAAAAACCATTGCAAAGGGAACCCAAAGTGAAAACACCATTTCCACGATCTCTCATTGAACAAGGGATTGCAGTAGCTCTCTATGGGTTGGGATCGTCTGTGGAATACCGAAAATTGGAGACAACGTACTTATAGTATGGTATCAGCGCAACTAGAGCAAGAGTCTGGGATTCTTAGATTCTGATAATTCATTATTGGTAAAAACATGTCGTAGCGCCCTTATCAGATACGTCTTGTACAATACAACGGATTCTAATAAATATTAGAATATTTACCAATAAGCACTTCTTTTATATTTATTCTTTTTTAATGAACTATCATGAGAAACTGTAACGATTTAATAATTATTGTTGCGATCGCCAATGTGTAATGTTGACTCATGTAGCCATAAGGGTCGGTTTTTGATTTCTTTTGCTGTTAACTGCAGCATTTTATCATAACTACATTCTTCATTAATTTAAAATAAAGTTCAGTTTTTTACAGTTTGAAATTTGGCGCCAAAATTTGAGAAATCTAGTGATAGTACATTCTCAAATTAAAAAAAAAACTTCAAATATCGATTGATTTCCGATGAATATCGCATTGATTTTAAAAAATGTAGTTACATTCCTCAGAAATGTACTATTCTCCCACCACTAGATCCCATATGAAATGTATAGGAAAAAAGTAGCATTTGCTCCAAAAATGCTAAAATGCTGAAATGTAGTTTCAGTGAGGAAAGGCTATAAATGATTAAACTTCAGTTCAGATATAGTATTTTAATGTCAAGCATAATATTTAAAATTTTTAGTTTTCTACACACAATATTTTTATAATGGTTCTAATTATTCCGATACTTTGTGGTCGTTTTTCGACGCAAGTATGTTTGAATTTTGGTGGATTGTTGAGGAATTCGTCGGCAGTTCCGCAAGGAAAACAACAGCATAAGAATTATAACCAGATACCTCGATCTTCAGAGCCTCCGTGTCAATATATGCGAACATGGAGCCACAAATTTCCGGGTATAGAAATAAGTACTCCAGCTGCCAAGCTTCACTGTCGCTCTGGCGATCAAGGACTAGACGAGCAGATAAAGAAATGGATTTGCTGGGATCGTAATCCAGAGACCTTGAGTAAAATTAAAGAACTAGTCAAGGCACAAGATTGGAATATGTAAGTAAATAACTAATTATTATTAAACAATTCTAACCAATTTTAACTTGCAATTAGGCTAAGAAACTTGCTCTGTAGACGTTTAGATTTTGGTGATGACGGATTGACGGCTGAGATGGGAGCTGGTTTCAATGCGATGAATGATTTGGTTGTGTTACAGTGAGTAATCTTTTAATTGGTTTAATTGTCTAAACAAAGAGAAACCTTTATCCTCTCGTAACTCACAGGACTACTCAAGGACTCTGCGCCTATTTAATAAAGCAATTTCCGGACAAGTTAATGCACTCCAGTCGAGGAATCGTCATTGGCTACGATGCTCGTCAGAACAGCAAAAGATTCGCGGATTTGACTGCCACCGTCTTCCTCAACAACAATTTTCGAGTTTATCTCTTTCAGCGTTTCGTTCCCACACCATTTGTACCATATACGATATTGAGACTCAACTGTCTAGCCGGAGTCATGGTAACTGCCTCCCACAATCCCAAACAGGACAATGGCTACAAGGTTTATTGGACAAATGGCGCCCAAATTACGAAGCCACATGAGAATGGAATCTATCTGGCCATCTTGGAGAATTTGGAGCCCCAAGAGTGTTCCTGGAATGTGGATACACTACAAGATAACAAAATGTTGTTCGATCCGTATAATAATGTTGTTCCCGCGTATTTCGAGTCACTGAAACGGGAATTCCCATGTCAACTGCTGGTTGACAATTGCGAATGTCCTGTGAGTTTTACGTATACGGCCATGCATGGAGTTGGTTATGCATATATGGACATGGCATTCCCCAAGCTGAATCTCGAGGAAATCATACCTGTGGCGGAACAGGCTGAACCCGATCCCGAGTTCCCCACTGTGCCCAGTCCAGACCCAGAGAAGGGCAAATCAGCGCTGAAGTTGTGCCTGGAAACGGCGACGTCCAATGAAAGTGACATCGTTTTGGCCAACGATCCAGATGCAGATCGTCTGGCAGTTGGCGAGCTGGCAGACGAGGGAGAGTATAAACTATTTTCGGGCAATGAACTGGGAACACTTTTAGGTTGGTGGGCACTAGAGCTCTACAGGATGAATACAGAGAAGCCAGACTTAGCCAAGTGCTCGATGATCTCCAGCACTGTCAGCTCAAAGATATTAAAGTCCATGGCGGCCATTGAGGGATTCACTTTTCACGAAACGATGACGGGATTCAAGTGGATCGCGGACAAGGTGGCCGAAGAGCAGAAAGCTGGCAAGAAAGTCCTGTTTGCTTTCGAGGAGTCCATCGGCTACATGATGTCCTCCAAAGTGCCTGATAAGGATGGCATTAGTGCTGCCGTCCATGTGGGAACTATGGCATCTTATTTGAGGTGTAAGAAGTGCATGTCCTTGCAGGAGAAACTACGAGACATATACGAGAAGTACGGATTCCACTCCAGCGTTGTGTCGTATGCGATTTGTAATGATGTGTGCCTGATTCAGAATATCTTCCATCGACTTCGCAACTTCGGAGGTGGCCAGAAGGACACTTATCCCAAGAGTATTCTGTGTGGTGAATTTGAGATTGATCATGTGCGGGATCTGACCACAGGATACGATAGCAGCAAGTCCGGAAAGAAGGCCGTATATACAGTTAGTGAAGGCACTCAGATGATCACGTTTACCTTCAAGAATGGCTTTGTAATCACACTCCGCTCCAGCGGCACTGAGCCCAAGTTGAAGTACTACGCCGAGATGTGCGGAAAGCCGGAGGACAAGCGTTGGGACGAGCTGGAGAAGACAACCCGACGGATGGTCGAGGCAGCTGTCAATGAATTCTACGAGCCCGAGAAGAACTGTCTCAAACTCAAGGCGAAAGAATGATTACAAATAAGAAAATAATTTTAGAGTTTCGTTTAAATTTCCAGCTTTGTATAAAATCTTAGAGTATTTCTTTGGGAAAGATATTAAGATGAGAGTAGATTAGTTAAGAATTATGTTGTTAAAGTAAATCTGTAAAAGGAGTAATAATTTATTTAGTTTAATAAATATTAAAGTGATTCTTCATTATATCATGCTGGATTTTATTTATATATTTGCCTATTTTTTTATTGTCAATCAAAATGCAGCCGACAACACAATATGAATTAAAATTAAACATGAAAATTCAAAATTGTTAAATAATAAATTAAGTTAAAAAATTGTGTAAATTCTTTAATTTATGAAGAGAAAACGATTGGTCCAAAAATATAGTAAT
Source organism: Drosophila recens (assembly GCA_037043495.1). NCBI lineage: Eukaryota > Metazoa > Arthropoda > Insecta > Diptera > Drosophilidae > Drosophila > Drosophila recens. Next base: position 54,850 of record JBAMBJ010000972.1, on the reverse strand, counting down.
CATTTTCATTAAACATAGTAGCTGTGTCTTTTTAATGACATTTTTAAATTTCAAAATTGTAATCAAATTAAGAAAAGAAAAAGAAGAATTGGAGAATGTCTGTGAAACTATTCCGCAAGTGTTCTGGGATGCTGAAACAGGTGACTTTCGCTCGGGAACAGTTCCCTCTGCGCCAGCATCAGAGGCACTTCCTCATGCCGCCCAAGGGGGAGGAGGGTGCAGGGTGCAATGTGAGAGTGGTGAACAGTGCGTTCGCACCACAGCTCATCTACAAGTATAATCCTCTGAAGTATTACCTGAGCAAGCTGCGAATGCTGAAGCTGAGATGGACATGGGATCCCAACTTCAAGGAGCATGACTTTCTGGAGGAGTCCAAGCATGTGGCCCTGTCCTTGACGGACAATCTGCGTTTGCGCGATATGGAAAACATGAATCACTTCTCGACCTCAAATGTTTATTACCAGATGGCCAATGAGAGCATCAATTTCCCCCATGATTCCTGTGTGGAACTGCTGCGATTTCGCAAACAGGACATTCGCCAAGTGGTGCCCATCAATGTGCATCTCCAGACGATTCTGGGACTGAAGTATGCCATCATAGATGTGGTCATGGTGGGATTGCGTCATGTCGCCGATTGTGAGACGGATGCGGATCTGGCAACGATGAAAAAAGCACTTGTTGAAATGGAGCCGGAACTTAGAGAACACTTGGAGGATCCCAGCTCCCCGTTGCCGTATGTGTTCATTGAGCTTTTCTTGCGATTCAGACGCAACTATTCCAATGCTGACCAAATTTCTGGACAGGAATTGGCAAACCACACAAACCGTTGGCTCGTTTCTGTCTATAAAATCTGCAGATTCAATGTTTTTACCGTGCCGCCAGCAACATGAACATGTCATCAATTTCTCTACTTTAAATAAAATATATTATAAATTATGTAATAAATATTTAATTATATATATGTATACTTAAATATGTTGAAATGTTTTTATTAAATTTCAAACAACACGTTGCAGCTAATTATCGATAGTGAACTATTTGCGCTGAGCTAGTTCACACTAGTGATGTAAGTCTTAGCTGAACATTGATTCATCAATGTTTTGAAATTGTACAGCACTGCTTCACATACGCAAAGCAACTCTGTGTGGTTTAAATCTTACTTTTCTGTGTCAAATTGTGATCCAATTCGAAATTCGCATTTAAAACAAGTAATAATAAATATTCAAATATATTCAAAATATAAAATTAAAATATTATTGTAGCATGTATCCCACGGGCTCTAAGCGTTCCAAGTCCACGCCGGAAATCAACGCCTGCAAAGCGATAATGCGAAATCTATTCTCGAAGAAATACAAATGCTTCGCTTGGGTGTTTTATCATCCGATAGATGCCAATTTTCTGGGCCTAAATGATTACCACGATGTTGTTAAAGAGCCCATGGATCTGTCGACTATCAAGCATCGTCTGCACTCCAATTTTTATTTAAATGCCACTGATTTTGCTCGAGATGTGCGCTTGATATTCTACAACACATATTTGTACACAAGTCCTGGCCATCTGTGCTACGATATGGCCAAGAATTTGCAAGAGATTTTCGAGAGTATGTTCGCTGAGGTGCCGCTGCATTGCTCGAACGGGGAGGCACCCGTGTGGTCGGACTCCTCGTCCGAGTTGGATGTGGAGGCGCCATGGAACCACAACAACAACAACTGGAACTACAATAATAACAACAACATCCATAGCAGCACCCCATATCAGTCTATGCAACAGAATCGAATGATGAATGAGCCACAAGTGCTTCATCAGCATCCACATCAGCATCAGATGAAAGCACCAGCTGAGGTTTCCAAGGGCGTTGCACAGGTGTCGATTTCCGCCGAAGAGGATTTGGACTTGCATATCAAGGTGCAACAGTTGGATGGCGTAATGCTGCTCAACGTTATCCACATGATACACCAACTGGAGGGCCTCAACTTCGGCTATCCCAACAAGGAGCTCGAGTTCGACGTGCGTAGCCTCAAGCCGCACACAAAGCGCTCCATTCTGGAATACATGGCCAGCAAAGGCGTAACCGGCAAGCGGGTCTCTCGACTGAAGAACCCATACAACTAGGAAACTCATGCAATAAAATCCTATTGCAAAGCAAATTTAAGAAACACAAAATGGAAGATACTATCTGATTTTAAACCTTATTCCCAATATATCACTTGCTACTTCTGTTAATTTATTTAATGCTTGATTGCAAAACACCTACAAAAGTTTGGAAATTAGTTTCTTCTTAAATTCAATTTAAAATTTTTTTTTTCAGTTATTCTTTACCATTCGAAACAAAATGCTCCAATTCGTATTTATTTGAGGCTAGAATATACTTTTTAATATGTGTGAAAAAACAATTTAAAATGTTTATTTTTATTTATCTATTTACTTTTACAATTTCAAACAAAACAAAGATATGGATTATTAAATCTTATTTGCCTTTTTGCTGTTCCCTGTAGTTGTCGCGGAACTGTCGGATGTTCCTGAATTCGCCATTCCACACACGATTTCGCATTATGTCCCGGGTATTGGCGGACATATAGGCGTAGAAGACTTTTCGTGGTGGTCCTCCGGGGCAGAGATAGTTGCCCATGGCATACCAACAGGCCCTTGTGTGATTCATGTAGATGTCGTTGAGCTTCTGATAGTACGCCGATCTCACCTTGTCGCCCTTGATAAAGAAGATAATACCATGAGAATGAACAGTTACTAGTTCTATATACTTAAGTAATGTATATCTAAAAATTTGTCAACGAGAAGGTATGCAAAAAAATACATATTTTTATATTTCTTACATTAACAAAAACCTCAGATGCAGATGCAAATTATGATGAAAATGACATTGCTTATCAAAATCGGTAAAGATTTGACAAAGTTATAAGACTGCAAATTTTTTAAAAATATGTTTAGAGTAGGGGTAAAAATTCAAGCAGTGAATCAAGTTGAAACTGAAAATCGTAATAAAAAAGAAACAAGCTGTCGATATATCACCAAATACTTCCGAAATATCTATTTGGAAAAATTGTGGATTGATAATCAGATCAACTTCAAACTGCTAAAACTGATTCAATTTCCAATCAAATTTCAGTAAGTTGTCGATTCATCATAACAATCCATTCAATTAACTTGAATGATTGTCCAAAAATGAATCGAGATAAGCTATTCGAAAATTGCTTGTGCGAAAATCGAGCTGTCGATATTTCGATTCTTTTTTACATCGATCTAATAATCAATTTAGATAGTAAGCTACTTACAAGAGCTTTCGCCGCCTTCGCATAGTTGTAGTTCTCCTTCTCCAGGGGCAACTGGTCCATGCCCATCAAGTCGGCAGCTGGTGGACGTCCCTGCAGCAGGGTAATCATCTCGAATATCTTCACCGACTCCTGGATGCTCTTTTGCACCTCCGCTTCAGTGTATTGCTTGCCATAACGTCGCTTGATCCACTCCTGGAGCACGGGCAGCTTGTGGGCATTGGGCAGGGAGGCGAGGACATATCGTTGGTTCTTTCGCAGCTCCCTCATGCCGTCCTGGAGCATTTTGTTCATCAGCTCGGCGTCATCGGGATCAAACTTTTCGGCATCGTATTTAAGCTCGGATGTGACCGTTGTCTTGGCAGCTTTGGCGGCCTCGGCGCGTTCAACCTCAGCGCGTTTCACACTGACGCCCTTCATCCAGATCTCCTTGGCACAGCGCACCACAGCGTCCACGATGTCCGCCTTGCGATCCTCGTGGCTGTGGGTGCTGTGATCACTCGTGTCGCCGGTGGATGAACAACTGCCGGTGAGTCGACACCCGCTGACCTCCGTTGCTAGCTTATCGACATCATCTTCGGATGTGTCCCGAGACCGGTTTTCACACGGGATTTCGGGAGGACCGTCTTCCTTCAATGCCTTCACAAAGGCCTTGGCAATTATCCTGTTTACATCGTAGGGCTTTTCCTGGCCCGATTTAAAGATGCGCTTGTACTTGAATATATAGGGCTTGTGCTCCGAGGGCGCCTTGAAGAACGTCTTCTTAGTCTGTTTGCCCTGAAATTTAACTTCGACGGGAGTATCCTTTCGATTCTTGCGCAGCTGTTTTAGCTTGCGATCATCCAATAGGAATGATATGCGCTGTTGAGTCTTCTTTGTAGTTTGGCACTGCGGATCCTTGGGATCGGGAATCATTAGATTGATTTCATGTGATTTTTGACACGGCACCAAATCCCCCTCGAAGTTAACGGACTCTCGACGCAATCCTCCTCCAGTAAGTCGGACACCCATGCACTTGTTGACGGCATCAATGTTGGCCAAATTAAGGGAGTCGGAGACCAAGGCTCGACCCTCCTTATCCTGAAACTTCGGCACGGGCAGAGACACGCTCGTCTCCTGGCATAGGACACAGTCGGCCTTGGAGATGGTGTGGACCGTTGTGTGATCCATTTTCAAGGCATAGCGTTTCATACAAACATCAATATCATGCTCGAGTTGGGCGAGAATTCGTCGCTGTCGCAGCTTGCGATAGGGCATCGTGACATCCAGCAGCTCCATCACCCGATCCCTGGCCAGCACAATCAGCTCGTCCTTGACGAGCTGCGTTTCGCCCACCATGAACTGGTGATAGGCGCACATCAGAGGCTCATCCGAGAAGGATTGTCTGGCCCTCTCCAAGGCCACCGCAGCCCGACGACTAACTCTGGCCCTGCTCTCCAGCAGCTTCATGTGATTCAGATGATTGAAGTACTTGTCTACGGCCTCACCCACCGTACTCTTGACCAGACGGCCAACGGGATTCAAGTTGTACTCACTGAACCAGGGCGGTTCAGTTGGACTGCCGTATTGCGGTGGCTGATCCAATGTCCAGAATGGAAAGCTTGCAATGTGATTTGGCGGTTTACTCGTGTACTTCACCACAATTTCCTTGGGACGTGGCTGGCGTTGAAAGTATGGAAGTCTCTTGGATTTCTTAGCGCTGTTTGATGATGGCGTCACTTGTGGCTTCGATGCCTTCTGCTGATGCAGCTCATTCCGCTGCTGACGCTTCAGGTCCAATTCACTTAGCTGAGGCGGTGGCAAAATCCGGTCCAATTCACGCAGAGTTGGCAACAAATCGATTTTGGCCATGGCTATCATGAGCAGCTTCTCATTGGTGGTATATTCGCCCTCCTTCCGTTCACTGATGTAGTAGCCCTCCAGTATGAAGAAGAGGAAGGCCAAGTCATTGCCACGACTCAACTGCACCATTGTTCGAATCTTCTTCTTGCTGATTAAGGGACTCAAGCCCAGACGACACAAACACTTCTCAATCCGAAAACTTGTGCCCTGCTCGAAGTCATCGCGTAAATCATCGGTCAACTCCTTGATGGCCCTTTCCTGGTAGTCCGATAGTCCCAAATACCATTTGGGAACGTCGAGTGTCTTTTGGAACTCATCCAACTTATGCTGAAAGTCAAGCTGGCCCATTTTGTATTAAACTAATACGCATAATTTGGAAATACACAAATTTTCTATATTTTGTCCTTGATCAGTTAGTTAATCATACTACAACTTTAATCAGATTGAATCTTTTGTACACTAAAATTTGAATGAAAAGGTTACTAGACATTTATTTAAACACTTCAAATATTTGAAACCAAGGCTACTCGATTTCATCTAAAAATTGCTCAGGCTTTAATGTCATTGTGAATTTTCATATTTAAAAAAAACAATATGTTTGTTGGGCATCAATGTCTAGCTCTGCGTTTTAAATGGTGTGTTTAATGCGCCAAAATACTTAATAAATTAAATTGTTTCTGTCGCCCGTGAATTATCATAATGTCGAAGCCGTGTCCGAAGTGCAAAAAATGTTCCAAGACTTCTCCCAATACTTGTCATCCCTGTGGAATTTCGAATCGCATTTCCTTCGATCAGCACGAAGAATGCTTTGGCGGTATTTACAGCCTTAAGTTTGTCAAAGGTGTCGCCACACTATGCCATGTACCACCAAACATTTTAAACCTTCTCAAAAACCGTGAGTGTGCCTGCTGCAATTCCAAAATTAAAAAATCTCCTCCAGGAAAATCGATAGAAGATAAGACAACGCAATTTCCAGAAGATAGACGAGAATTCAATATTCATGAAACCGAGACGGTTGAGGAGGAATTAACTAAACCCAATGGCGAAAAGGAAATCAAGGTAACGAAAACCGAATCCATTACCAAATTTACACCAGACGGTAAAATTACAAAAATTGAATCGATTACTAAATTTATAAATACTGAAGCTCCAAAAGCCGAAAAGAACAAAATATCGAAGAGAAGTTCGTCGTCATCATCATCCAAGGATGATAGTCAAAAGAAAACGAAAATCAACGATCAGGTAGTGAGTACATCGAGATTATCGAATAAATCTGGAAAACCCGTAAAAACAATAAATTCAGGAAAACGACAAAGTGAAAAGCCGCGTGAAAGCGAGAGGTCGGTGATTCTTAAGAATATCAACTTGAAACTGAAACCGCCTGACAGGGGACATGGAGGAGCCTCTTCAGCATCGGACTCTAAAATGTCAGAGGTAGAGCAACTATCGAGTGAAGAGAAGCTCGAGACTCTTGTTTCAATTACGAAATCTGACTCGATCGAGGCAGAAGATCAAGTAAAGAGATTATCTGAAAGAAACTTGGATATATCAAAATCTGAACATGTCCAGGGAGTGTCCGAAAAAAGTTCAGCCATATCAAAATCAGAACAAGAATCAAATGAACAAGTAAAGAAAGTATCTGAAAAAAGTTCAGTTGTAACAAAATCTGAACAAGAATCAAACGAAGAAGCAAAGAGTGGTTCTGGAAAAATTTCGCCTATAACCGAATCTAAACAAGAATCAAAAAAACAAGTAAAGAAAGTATCTGAAAGAAGTTCAGTTATAACAAAATCTGAAACTGAAGCAGAAGATCAAGGAAAAAAGGTGTCTGAAAAAAATTCAGCTATACCAACGTCAGAACCAGAAGCAAAAGATCAAGAAAAGATATTATCTGAAGGAAATTCATCCAAAATAAAATCTGAGCAAGTATTAAAAGAACAAGTAGAAAATTTGCCTGAAATAAATGCACCGCCAACAAAATCTGAACACAATGCAAAAGATCAAGGAAACAGTTTGTCTGAAAGAAGCTCGCCTATAAAAAAAATTAAAAGTAAGACCCCTAGAATGGACGAAGGTAAAAAAATCCGCAAACGTGAGCGTACAAAACGTGTAGAAGTTGCTGGAGGAGAGTTACGTAAATCGGATTTCAAGAAAGAAGAGCTGCAAGAATTGGATGATAATCCAGTCTCAAATAATCAACAATCCCCTTCAGAAAATTCAGATGATAAAAATGTGAAGGAAACTGTAGGTGTAACAAGGACGCATACTCGGGAAAAGAAGGCGGAGGTACAAAGTGATCTTGATGGGACAATTAAATCGGTGTATACCATTCATTCCTTTTCGCTTGAAGAGGAAGAGATAGAGATTAATGAGACACCAGAGGTTGAGATGGAAACAAAATCACCCGAACCAGAGATTGAGATGGAAACAAAATCACCCGAGCCAGAGATTGAGATGGAAACAAAATCACCCGAGCTAAAAAGGAAGTCGATCAAGCCAGTGAAGAAAAAGGCACCTGTAATTGAAACAGTCGATCAGAGCAGTTGCAACTGCTGCAGAATGCCACCATGTCCGATTCCATATAAAATGCCATGTCCCCACATGTATCCCAGTCGCTATACATGTGGTCGCAAGACATTTTTCTGTTATCCCACAGGTGCTGACTGCAATGTGCCCTGCTGTTACCGCAATCCTCCTCCTCCTCCGCCTCCTCACAATTCACGGCATCCTTACTAACAATTCAATAATAGGTCTTTAGTTAAATAGCCCGACTAAGTATAACAATAAATAAATGCCCAACAACATTGATTATTTGACTTGCTGAGAATCATTTCATTTCATGGGGATTAGCACTTATATTGTCCTATTTTCCTTAAAATAATTTGCGGACAACAAAACCAGATCGTTAATGTTTCAGGCGATTAGCAAGGCCATTAACTCTGTCTCCTGCACTTTCCAAATTAAATGCAATTTAGGCCTTAAGCAAAATTAATGCAGCAATTGCCATTGTGTTAATGCAAGAACCAAGGCTTATTCTGAAGCATAAATAGTTCTTGGCTTGGACCAAAATCCAAGTGCTTTGCTTGTCTGTCTGTTTGTTAAGTTTAGCCAAAAGCTTTCACTTCTGGCAATAAAGATTACATGTACTGAAATCTAGTACAATATAGGTCCAAGTAAGCTCACAAACAGGGGCAGAGTTCATCAAGAGCAGATGTGAGAGGAAATGCTTAATAGGGTCCGAGAAATTTGCAAATATGTAAATATAAGTAGAACCATATTTCAGAAGGTATAAGCAGGTGTTGAAGAAGACATCTCTTTTTAATTTAACCAACCTATAGTTCTGATCAGAGATATGAATGTGGAGAAATGTCAGCCTGAAATATTGGTCAAATTATGATTACCGGAAAAGTGACGTACTTTAGTTTCTTCAAAATAACATACAACTCGATTTCTTATATGAATTATCAATGCATACAAATTTTGAAAATGTTTGTGCCAGCATTTTAAATGAATTAACTGACAAAATATGACCAAGTTTACCAAGTGATATAACTCCTAACGAATATTCGTTTTTATTCAGATGGGGGACACAAAAATAAGCAGTCCCCAAGGTAATTCTGGAAATTGGCTTGAGTTCAGGAGAGTTGTCATTGAGTGGTCAATGCAATGCAAAATGTGAACTCCGAGTGCTGTCTGCAAATGCAAATCAAACTCATATCTAGGGGCAAAAGCGGCAGGTACAAGCTCAAACTGTACTGGAGTACTGGTTGTGGCCTATTTCCGAGTTTTGTCATTGGGAAATTGAATATTTTATTTACGGATATTAAATGCCTTATATCATTTGCTTCTACCCAGTTGCCAGTAGCCAGTTTTCGACTCTCAGTTGTCGGTTGTCAGTTGTAGGCATAAACAGTGTCGATACTGAATTTTCCCTGCGGACTTCCGAAAGTTTATAACAAATATGCAGTCAACATATTTTGTGATTTAATTTTTTTTTTTTTTTTTGGCTACTTCGATTGGCCTCTTGGAATAATTTAGACATTTTTACGTTGAGCGTTCAAAGAGCCAAACTAATCTAACGGACAACAGGGCGAACGGAAGTTCACATTTGGCCACTGAGTGTGTTTACCCTCCCCCATATCAAACTCCACCTCCTCCCTTTTTATATGTCTACATATACTATATACTTACTTAGCAGGCAGCTGGCACTGTTGTTGCCTTGTGATTTTATTTCGTTTCATGTTTTATTCACCACTTCCGCCGGAAATAGACACACAAGCCTGCTCACACTAAGTAGTAGTAGGAAGGGGGAGAAGTGAGCAGAAGCTGCCCATATGAGAGAGCATGCTCCAAATTTTGGCAACTCGATGGGCGACTGGCAAACATTTGTTTTGCCCAACAAAGTAGAAACTGTTTTCGCAAACAAATCCCACATAAATGCTCAATTTATAACAAACCGGAAGTTAAACTTAATCAAGCGTACTTTTTGGCTTATTGTTTAGTCTGTGCTCGCTCTCTCTCTCTCACTCCCTCTCTTCCACTTTTTCTCTCTCTTTTTTCTGCCTATCTGCTTTTCCGTATTTACTTAACATATTTTATTGCGATACTTTTTCCTGCTCTCTGATGGTCGATGTCGCTCTGGGTGAGATTACACGAGGATTTGTTTGGCATTTCAGCTGTGATTTCAGCAAAATATTTTCATTTTTCGTAGCGACTTTTAGTTTTGAGCCAATGCCGTATTTGATCGCTCTCATGTTAGTTTATGCATTTATTTATGTTTGTACTCAAACAAACTCTGACTCCTCTCCTTTGTACAGACAGATACATATTTCGAATGTATTTTTATAGCTCTTCGTGTATGTGATAAATTGTGCAGGATTCAAATATGACAGTAAATATTTATTTTGTGTTCTTTATATGGCATTACTTTTATTTTCAAAGTATCAGGGCATAACTCTATGAATATGTATGCAAAATATTTCGGACTGTATCCTTCGGATGTATCCTCCAGTGTTGGGCCTATTTACATATTTATTTTAAGATACAATGTAATTTTATTGGCATTGAAAAAGTAGGGTTTGGCATTGTTTTTTTGGTATGTACATATATTTTAAAATATATTAAAAAATTATTTACTTCCAAATATTTAATTGTTAATGCTGATTTTTTATTCATATTATTTTATGCCAAAAGATAAATTGTCATTACTTATACTTTTTTAATTATAAATTTAAATTATTAAATTAACAATATTTTTCATGAACAAAACTTAATAAAATGCTAGTAAATAGAAAAGATGTGAGTTAGCGAGATTTAATATATGTCTTTGCTGAGCAGAGGGTATTTTGTAGTCGTGCACTGTCAGTTGACTCAATTAAATGACTCTTTTATCTGGAATAGTTTTAAAGCATTGGCAACACCATTGGTAACTGTGCTTTCTTCATAATGCTTTGAGCCAGATGCGAAATTGCTAAAATTTTAAATTGGCACGTAATGAAAAGTATTGGATTAGTATGAGTGTGTGTGTGAGTGTGTGTGTGTGTTGGTTTTTAGCTTGAATGCATATGACAAGACGTGACGGGCCATTGGCAACGCCTGTTAGCCAAGCAGCCAAACCATCACCAGCAGCAGCAACAACAACAAAAGCAACAGCAACAACAATTGAAAGTGCGCTCTTATTGTTGGCCAAAAAGCGTCAAAAGGCCGCACAAGGCACGCGCGGTTCGAAAAACCACGGGCGGTCTTTTGTTGTCCATGGAACCGATCCACCGACCATGCTGGACTGAGGATACTGAGGACTGAGAGAGAGTCCAACAAAAAGCGGTAATGACCACAAGAGCTGCTAATGTGGCTGACAGCGCTTCTGTTGAAGGCCACTGAATCGGCATCGATGTCTCTGATGTCTGTGATGTCTGTGACGTCTGGTCTGGCTTCGCATTTTACGAGTATCTGCCAACGTTGCCAGGGATTTGCATTTGGTTTTTGGATGTGGATATGGCTGTGGATGTTGGAGCTTTGTTTTCTCACCAGACGCGATTGCAACTAATTTGCTCACAAAGCGTAACATTTGTTCGGTCAAGAGCCTTTGTCCATGTGGACAGTGTGTGTGGATAGTGTGTGGTCAGAGCAGCAGCCTGTTTCGCATGCGTCACTAATCAACTTTTTATGCCAATGCACATTACACACATGCCAAAGTGAACCCCTGACAATTACGAAAACCCAGAACTGAATTCATATCATTGAATGCATAACTTCTTAATTTATATTAATAATTATCTGGCCTAGTCGAAAAATCACGACTTAAATACCTAAAGAATATGTACACAGAAAAAAAAATTAATTTTAAAGTTATCGTTTTTAACTCTAGATTTTTAAATAATGTATATTTTAAGAATGTATATTATTGTTAAATTAAGACAATATGCGGATAAAACTCAGCATTAGAAGAGTAAAAAAAAAACCTAAAACCGATAATCCAAATATTCGAGAAGATGGAATTAAGTATTATTTAAATATTAGGTGAACAATTTAACAAATTTCAAATCTTTTGAGAGCGTTTTAAATTGTTGTTCCTGAATTCCGGATTTTTTTCTGTGTAGACAGTTGTTAAATTTTATACGCGTCCAAAGGAGTTAAGAAGTGACTTTCCGGTTGAAGACTCGGCTCATAACTGCCACAATTATTATCAAAGTGAAGCTAATAAAGCGACAACCGTCTTCGTAAGGCAGTTGTTACTGTCAATCACTAAGAAATTGCCAGCAAATGGCATTATAAAAATCAATTGGGCGTTAACTTGCAATTTCTTGTTAACGGAACGTAGACTTCGGAGTTGAAGGTATACACTTATATCTATTGGTATCACCTACTGCAAAATTACAGAAACGGACTGGACTCGACTGGCTTTTCCTGTTCATCCTCTAATTGTGTTTGCCGCTATCAGTTGAAGTGGGAAAGCGAATCTTATCTATGTATATTTTATCGTTGTATAATTAAATAACATGTTTTTCCACTGCGCTCGTCTCATTTTAAATGCTATCTCACCTGAGACCAATTGGGAACGTACATACATACATATAAGCCTCATCAAGTCAATGTGTTCGACAAAAAAATACCCTGCAAAAGACAATGGATAAATTTGGCATAGGTAATAATAAAAGTTCTTTATGAACACATTTTATAACAGAGACTTTTTTAAATACTCTTAACTCGAGGGTATAATTGCTGACCGGAAAAATGTGTAGAGTTTCAAATTGGTACTTAAAAGATACAATTTTTAAATTTTTTTTTGTAGAACTGTAACAAATGTGGCTGCAGGATATAACTTACAATTCACATAAAAAAATTTGAATTAATTGCATTATGCGGCGTTGCAGAGGGCGTTTCACATACATACATGCATGTACATGTAAATGTCTAGGCCACACTTATACCATACATATTTCAAAGGCTTTAATGAACCAAAAATGTTGCAAGTAATTGACTTTACCGTTCAATTTAATTAATTTTGCTCATTTTTTGTGAAGAATAAAACGAAAAAGTTTTAGCCGTAGCGCATAAATTAGGTGTATTTGGTTGTTAACTAATAGCCGCGAATTAATCAAAGTGTGTGAAAATAACCAATTGAGCTTGTTTCAAAATGTTTCTTTATCGCTCTTAATTTTGTCTGGTAATCGGTTTACCGGTTCATTAAATGTATCGATTTTTTAAAATATATTTTATATTAGTTACATGAAATAAATTTCATTCATTAAATTCATGTGCTCCTATCCAAAATGTGACACAATTGTTGATTAAGGTAACTTGGAACAAACAATTTTGAATGCAAAATTAATTTAGAGGCCAAAATATGATTATAAAGACATTTCGAAAATCAGATTAGCTTTTGCAATTTTAATAAAAATTAATTAAATTAAATTAATCTTAATAAAATATAATAAATATCTCAATATATTTCAATATTGTTCACCTGCAGTCCTCCCCCCCCCCCCCCCCCCCCCTTTCTCAACAACAAGTTCACGTGTCCTTCGAGCTGTACTTTGTTTGGTTTTTTTTTTGTGAAATTCGCTTTGTACGAGCCGCTTAGAAAAGTGTCAGGCAAAGTGAGATCCTTGTTTGCACATTTTTAATTGTACTGCCGACAGGTGGAAAGGTTCTGCTGTTCACTTGACCCACAAAGACAACTGTGGGTGGGGTGGGCGAGGGGTGAGGGGCGTGGTCTGTGGAACGCCTGCGCTTTCTTGGCTCAGAGAGAAAAGCAAACAACTTTGCAGCTCGACGGGGAACATTACGACTAAATGTAAACAGCTTAATTAAAAAATGAAACTCCTCTCGCTGTGCGTCACGTGTTTGAAACCACATGCATTTTGCAACATAACCTCAAAGTGCAGCCATGTGTGTGTTCTGTGTATGGGTGTGTGGGTGTGCGAATGTGTGTATGCGTGTGACACGGTATGACGCCCACGTGACCGTCGCTCTTTATTTGCTTAAATGCACAAAATTGCTTTTAATTTAATTTTTCGTCTTTTTGCACTCCTTTTTCTCCTTTTCTCCCTCTCGCTCTCACTCTGTCATTCATTCCCCCTCACTCTCCCGCTCTCTTCTTTCAATTTGCTGCCGCTCCTAATTAAAATGAAAGTAATTTTTCATCAAGCAACGTTCATATACATTTTCCTTTAGTCGTATACGAGTGTTCATTAAAAATTATATTCTAACGTCTCGCCTTGCATTTTCGGATATTAAAGAAAATGTGCTGCAGTCAAGAAGGTGTCCGACTGAAAGATACCCTGTAAACGTTTTTATTTTTTTTATTGATTAATAAATATGTAAATAAACTGCCTGTTACATTCCCATCCCAAATTCTAACTATGACTACAGGCTAAAAATTGAATTAAATAAAAAATTCAAATAAAATATGCATGCTCCTTAAATTTAAATTTCTTGCTCCCAAATACTTTTGCTGAGTACTCTCCTCGGCTCGTTCTTCCTCATCGTCAGCTGTTCATCGAGTGTTTATTTTTTTTCCACTCCAGTCAAACTTTTCTTTTAAATATTTTCCATACTTACCCGAAGAGCTGCAAAAGTTTCATGCACACGCATCTGCATGACGCTTCAAGAACTTTACGGCTGAAGGAGGAAGGAGAAGAGGAGAGTTTTTCTTGAAGGACTCTTCATACATTACCATATGCAAGCGATTCAGGCCAGAACTGAAGCCACATCAATGGGATGTAATTATAAAGTTTAATTGTTGCAACTTTGCTTTTAAACCGAAGAAATATTATCTTTAAATATACTTATTGGTTCATTGCAAAGCAATTTAAGCGCTTTATGTATTTTAAGGCTTTTTAAATGTCACATTTATCAATATTCCATGATTGAAAAGAACACTAATCTATAAATACAAAACAGAAAAAGTCTTTTTAGTGTGTGAATAATTAATTTAAATACTTATATTTTTGTGAAATAAAAATTGTTTTTGTATTTCTTTTACTCGTTTTGATATTCAATTGCTTTTATTTAGTGAAGTCATCATTATTTTTATTCAACTGACTACGCAGTCGAGAGACTTATGTAAATATATATGCACATATGTACATATGTAAGTATATAATCACACCTCGAGTTAACTCTAAGATGCATTGAATTTTGCCCAATTTGCAGAGCAAATTGTTTACTTCAAAGCTTCAAATTTACTTTATCAATTTAAATTGAATTGAGTTTCATACACATATGCATTTATTTTTACCTACTTCACTCTTAAGAAATTAATTTTAGCAATTTCAGCAAAAGCAAAGAAAGGAAATTGCATTGTGTTCAGGATAAAGTGCATAAATATTTCATGGCAACATATGGATAACTATTTGGCTTAAAGTAAATATCTTTTGGGATTAGATCTACTTACATGTTGGAGTCTTTTACTGTCCTTTCTTCATATGCATAGTAAAACAGTGCAATTGGTTTCAATATTAAATGGCATACAAGCTGGATTAAGAAAACTAATATGAGCAAACTTTGTTTTTTTCTTGAAAATAAAATATAAATTGATTTTTATGGTAAATAGACGTAAATAAACAACAGATGTTTGAGTAAACTTTATGGATAGCACACCTTGAGTTGAGTCTTGTGTTTTCAGGCCAATGGGGCGTATGAGTTGCAGTCAGCTTGGAGGCGGTTGGTTGCAGTTGTTGCCACACTTTGAAAGCCAGCGAATGTCTATTTAATAGTGTCTGCGGATGTCGATGTCGTTGTCGATGTGGATGCAGACGGCATCTCTCTGGTAACTGGCAACGTTAACTGACAGACTTGCCTCCACCGCAGTCACAGTCACAGCTGACATCGCTGTCTGCGGTGCGGCGACCACACCTGCAATTTGAGCTGCGTGCAAGCCGCACATGGGTCTGGGTGGTGCTGCGGGTGAAATGAAGTCATAAAGTCTGATTCCACTCGCTGATATGCTCCTTGCCACGTAGCCTTAACAATGATAATGATGATGAGCATCATGATGTTAACTATTGGTCAGCAGGCAGCAGTTCTTTGGGTCTCCTTCAGTTTCCTTTCCTTTGCTTTCATTTTGGCTGTTGCCAGCGCTCATTTATTTTCCAGCAGCTGCTAAACTTTTTGACCATAGCTGACACTTTCATGAAACAATTTAAAAAGTCATTGTCATCAGCAGACGCATGCTCCAAGTCCGAGTCCGACACGGAGTCCGAGTCCTGCAGCAAGTATCCTGTCAATGGCGTCGTTTGTTTTGTTGCCCATTACGGCGGTCAGTGTCCTCAGTGCAAAATAGAATTGTCATTGCTTAAAATGACCAACTGTCGCTGTTAACGCAGCTCTCGCTCTCTCCTGCACATCAAATTGTTTGTTAGTGCCACGTATCGAATGTGAAGCATACGCCCCGTATGGCACCTTGCTTAAGGGTTGCTTTAACTCTCGCATAGTGTTGGCAACACTCAACTTAAACTTCAACTTTGATAATGCCATCGCGAATGCCAAGAAGGTTAAGAGGGAATTTCCTTACCAAAAAGAGTTACTTTGACAAATTGATATCCGTTGAAGCTCAGTTGCTCAGCTGCACTTATAAATGTCGTTGCGCATATAGAAAGTTCGTCAAACCGATAGATATCTTTTGTATTACAGCAAGTTTTGTTTTCTTTCTCGCCAAAAACTTTCGAGTCCTTGTTGTGGGCGGTGTGGATAGCGTGACATTGCAATTTCGAAAACAATTTGAAGTTTTTCGACACGCCCAACTTGTTGTCGCTGTTTCCGTCTCCTTTCTCCTTCTGCTCATCTTCGTCCTTGGCCAAGTGCTTTTCAGTTTTAAAACTTGACAGAGAATGATGCATGATATGGGGGTGTGTGGATTGCAGTTCGAACAAAACTCACTTAAAGAAACTTCATTTCTATAGCTCAACACTTGCAGGAATGTTGCTCCAGTAGCATTGACTTTGTCCTGGATATTCTTCTATTGAAGATACACATCCACTTTCAACTCTCAACTCTCAGTGATAGCAAGTTTATAGCCTTTGCCTTTTAATGCTCATTAAAGTTGTTACGCAGCTTAAATTCATTATTACTTGTGCCATCTTCCGCTTCTAGATGCCAGCTGGAGGGGTAATTGCTCTGTGCAAAGCCACAAAATTTATTAAGCGTAAAATTAAAAGCATAAAATTGCATGCTTTAAATTCAAATGCAGTTGGTGTTGTGGGGGGAAAAGTGTGAGCAACCGCAGCCACAAAGTGTCGATTGTAACCATATCACACAAAGCTCCAGCATAAGGACCCATTGAACTTCCTAGTTTTTACTCATTCCCTCCTTTCTTGCAGGCATACTAAATTCAACTTATCGACAGGCTGCAGTGGCACGTCCTGCGATAAGTCCTCCCACCACCCAAGCTATCTATTCCCTTGGCGTCAGTTGAGAAAAATTTGCACCAGGTGATGTGTAAGATACGACGAGATATATTACCACTTGATAGGCGAAAGGACTTATAGCTTAAGGTAGCCGGAGTTGGTGATTGGGTTGAAAAATAAATGCAGTTGAAAAAGTTAAAATAAACATAACGTCCATGGATGTCCTTACACAATTGTCCACTTGTAGAGCTCCTGCTCCTGCTGCTCCAACACTCAACTATCAACAGGAGCGACCTTATCTGGGCATTAGAAATTCATGAACTATGTCGACGGCTCATCAGCAGAACAACAAAGTTACCAGCGGGTAAAAGGAGAAGGAGAATGTCAAGAATAACTAAAGCAACACATCTTGCACTTTGCATTTCATATTTGTTGTTGTTGTTGTTGTTGTTCTTCTACTTATTTTTCTGTCTGCTTTAACAGAACTTTACTGTTTACTTGTCCGTCCAGCTGGCGCCACCTGGCGTTCGTGCATAGCACAAAGCTCATTATGGTGAGGATTATGGAACGTCCTACACTGAAAAAAACAACGGGGTATCCGTATTAAAATCACACTGACAGCTCGATAATCCTGGATTTTATTAAATCAATTACTTAGTAGTAATAAATAATTAAAGTACAATTTTTCAATTAAATTAAAGAATTTTTTTCAGTAAAATCTATTTTTTTTTTTAATTTTTTAATGCTGAGATGTTGCCAATTTACCCTCATATTTTGTTAATTTAGCAATAATATCCCAAATGTATACTTTAAAGTAAATATGGTAAAATCAATCAATTTAAAACTTAAATTTTACTTAGAATGATTTTTTTCAGTGTATTCGTAACTTCTCTGTCTGGCACAGAAATGCGTGCATGTTTGGCTTTTGACTCAACCAGAATGCAAGATGAACTACTGCAAAAATGCATTTATATTTATTTTTATTTACAAGTATTTTATCTCTTCGGTGTTTTTAAGTTCAACTGCAGACTTACATCTCCCGATGATGTCGTCAGTACTTGACGTAGTAAAATTAAACATTTGTGAACATATTCTACAGCTAGTTGCGAACAGACCTGTTGAAATTCTCACTGTCATGCTGACTGCCAACATAGAACTCAGGATGATAGTTCAACATGTCCAATTTCAGAATCTTGTAGGTCGAGATCAGCCAGTGACCCGTGCGAATTGTGGCCGGAATCGAGTAGTCCCTGCGAAAGCGCACAAAGAACTCGGCCAACACAATGGGATATGGCACCAGTAATTTCCTGGTCTCAACAAATTGATCAATTAGTTGGTTCATCTCTTTTATCTCCGACTCGGATTCGAAGTCATTGGTACGGCGACAAGCACAGAAGACGACATCCACAAAGGCGAACTTGTGATCGTAGTGTGGCAACTTTTGCACCTTCAACAGATACACACGGCGAATGTGACGCTTCTCGAAGCGTAGGAGTTTTAGAGGATAGTCCCTGGACTTGTGATTCATCACAAGATCATGCATTATCTGTTTGTAGCCCATGGGCGTGGTGCATTCTTGAATGTGCTCGCCACGCTGCTCACGTATCAACTTGGTTACGACCGCCAAGGCCTGCTTGGAGTTGTCCAAAAATTGTGTTTCGGAAAAATGCCAGTCCCAAAATATCTTCAGCTTCCATAGGTTGAATTTGGCTACCGCCATTTGCCAGGGGCTGTACAGGTAGAGCAGCCAAGGCAACGATAGCTGAGAATCCTTCTCCTTCTTCGAGCGCTCAACATCCACTTGGAGATTCCATCTGGTCGGAGTCTGGTCTTGGGCGGATACAAAAGATGTGGCATTGTTACGTCGACCACGTGCCGGGTTCATACCCAGCACGCCCAGGCGACAGAGGGTATATCGTTTGGCAAGTAAACCATTCCGCCTCATGGCTCGACCAAATTTAAGCGGCTGTTTTACCGACATTTTTCCATAATCAAAAAAGATTTTAGGTGTTTATTTTGGGTTTCGTTTTGCCGAAAAGTTAAGAACAGTTTGAGTTTGTGCTTACATTTTGACATGGAAATCTTAATACATAATTTACCATGCTTCTAACTCCATCCGACGATGGAGTTCAATTGCCATTTGTTGAAGTAAATGTATTCACATACATACATTCGGAGTATGCATGATTTAACAACAATGACTTCTAATTGTGGCAACATGGAGTTAATCGACTCACCTGCTCGCTGGAAGCTGCCTTTTGAGCTCCCACTGGAGTTGGAGCTGGAGAGAATTGGAGCATTGATTCATATGCAAGTTGCAATTGTGCAATTATCGAAGGTATTAGCAAATGCGAAACATTTGTTACGCCCTTTGATGTCTGTTCTCTTCCTTCCTTCTTTCCTCCTTTCCTGCTTTAAATTGTGCTTGCATTTCATGTAACATTAAATTGCCCTTTCTCTCTATCCCTGTTTCTATCTCTAACTGAATACAAACAATGCCAAACGAGGGACAGACAGAGACTGAGACACGCCCACCATCCCTCGACCTAACTGAATACAAAGACATGTTTACAAACTTATTTCATCTGGGTTAATTGCTTGGCAATTGCCCTCAAATTTGCATTCGAGCTAAGTGATTTTGTCTAATGTCGATTTCAATTATTGTACAGAATAACTAAAGATACTATATATATATACATATATATATATTCATACAGGTTTGTATGATAGTTAAGTGCAAGGATAAGTCATTTAGAGCTTGTAGTTTTAGCTAACCAAACAAAGCAGAAACAAGCACTTAAAATCAAAGTCAAATTACATCCCGACTGCCTGGACCATTTGTCAAGATTACCATATACCCAAAAACAGATCAAATGGCAACGAGAATTGGACTTAAAATAGAATAGAATGTAATTTGATTAGCCTTCTGATATAAACGTCGAATTTCAAAAGTTTCTGCAAAATAAAATTAAATCTACTACTGAAATTATTTTATTATTTATATTAATACATAATTTTACATTATATTTCTAATTTTGGCTATTAATTGGATTAAATTTTTGTCAATTGCTTGTAATCAACGTTAAATAAAAAAGTAAATGAATAAATAACTATTAAATATTATACCCCAAATTAATATTAAGGTAAAACGAATAAACGAATTCGGTAAAAAGGGGTCCTATCTTATATCTTTACAGCAACAATATTAATTTGATATACGATTCGAGCTCTGAAACAGTGCAAAAAAGTCTTCACTGTGTAGTCCCAAAAGTTAACAAGTATTTAGGACAATATTAAAAACACATAAAAAGGCCAGATCTATTGTACGATGTGTGAGCAATAAATTTGCAAGTTTGGATGAGCGGCTTTATCTTTGGATCTTTTCCAACTTGTGCGCATCGATGCAAATCGATCATCAAAATTTACGAGACGTTGCTCAAAGTGCGTCATAAAAATGGGCCAGGAAACTAATTAAGTACATAAAATGGGGATTAACGGCTTTCAAAGTGCCGTAAAATCCACAGCGCAACAATTAGCCAAAGTCCAAGGATGTGAGATTCGAAATTCGAGTGCAATGAATGGAATGCGAATGCGAATATGTTGTCAGCCATACTCGTAAAAGCAAAACGAGACTCCAACTCAGACTCAGACTCAGACTTGAAACTCTTGTGTGTGGCGAACTCATGCAAAAAGCCGGAGCGGCCTTTTGGCAATGAAAACCAATGCAAAGTCGTTAAAAGCAACCGACGATGTTGCCGGAAAAGCAGCTCAAATTGGTAATCAACAGGGTGTCACTAAATTGTGCATACCCTTTTTTAATCAAAGCCTTTGATCATTTTTGTGAATCTAAAGAAAAGTTTAAGCAATTATTTGATAAATTCCGTTTCAATCTGTGACTGATAAACACTTCCGATTTAACTGAACTACATGCCAAATTTATAGTACCCAATGATAAGGGTATCAGTGATGTGGAATGGGGAGAGAAAAGCCGGCGAAAACTTTTTAATTTAATGCATCGTCGTAAAAATTTGATACTTTGTTAGCGAGTCGGCTGTAAAAATAGTTTCGCTTTGCTTCTCTGATTCCCTTTTGGGTTTCGCTCTGTTCTCTGGTCTCTCACTGTCTTTGACTTCTTTCCTCCTCCTCTCTCAGCTTTATATACTCCTCTTGGGGAGAACATCACAAGCTGTCAGCCAAAAGTTGACCCAATAAGCAACTTGGCAAAAGTTTCTGTTTCAGTTTCAGTTGCAGCTTCAACTTTGAGCTCTGCCCTCGTCTCCTCCATCCTCACGAAATTCCAGTCTCCATCTACATCTCTGTGCCTGTCCAGCTTGGAGGATTAGGCCGACTAGCTCGCGTGGCCGTTTCAATTAAAATAAATTAAATGCGGCACGCGGTCGCAAATGTCAAAACTGTTTGCGGCTCAATTAGGCGCACTGTCAAAATTTGCGTCTCTCGTCTGCCGTCTGTGAGTTGCCTGTGACAGACAGGGACAGACAGAGGCAGATGATGAACTGCAAATTGGATGCGTCCGTCTGTCAATGGTGGAAATACACACAGAGTGTGAGGCACTCACAATAGACAGAGAGTGTGATAGAGAGAGATCTATGCCTGTCATCCCGCTCTCTTCATTCTCCGTTTTCTTTCTGTGCTTTAAGCTAGCTTAAAAGTTGCTCATGAAAACTTTTGACGGCATTAAGCAGTAAAACAAAGGATTTGCCAGATTTTATAACAATAATGTTAAGCAGCAGTGTAAATAAAAATAAACTCAAGGCAAAGTACAAGAAAAGTGCAATAAAATTAAATAAAACGAAATCATTTTTTGAGACGCATTTTTTACTTGCGGATTATATTTGTTGTTGTTTTTCAGCTGTTACTGTTGTTGATGATTGGAAAGTTCAAGTTGGGAGATTGGAAATGGAAAACAATTATTATTATATTATATTTAATTTTAATTTTTAATAACTTATTGCACTGTAAAAAATGTAAAAAATCTAGATGTAAAACACGATGCTGACTTTAGAATTCGCAAATGATTTTAATATAAACATACATATATTAAAATACTTTTTTATGAAAGTGATATACTATCAAAAACGAATGGAGTTTTGCACAAAATATATGTAAATTTATATGTACATATGTTAATGGATATATATTAATGTATCAAGTTGTTGTACATCAATTATACTTAAAATTCAAGTTTATAGTACAGTTTCGAAATTCTGTACCTGTCAAAATTAAGTTTGTCAGCGTTTTCGACTTGAGTTGCACATTCGTTACCAGACAGTCAATCAGGCAATCAGTTAGTCAGTCAGTCAGTCAGTTAGTCAGTCAGAGATTTGGGCATGTTACAACGAGTACTCGTACTGCCTGCTCTCTGACTAAGTTACACGCTGCAGATTAGCTCTAATTAAGCAGCAGCTCTAATGAGCAGCCAATCAACTCTCTGCAGAGACGGAGCGAGAGTCCAATGACTAGACGACTGAAGACGCCCACAAGAGTTGCAACTGCAGTCTAAAGATTTTGGGCGCCAGCGTAAGGAAACATGACATTTTAATTGGACTGCCAGTGGCATCAACACCTGACGGAGCTAAAAGATGCAGATGAGAATGAAGAGGCAGCTGCACAGAGGCAACTAAATTACCAAATATAAAGAAAATAAAAGGTAGCTGAAACCAGAGCAAATGGATTAAGTGCTAATTAAACGGCAATTGGAAATGTTTGCTACGTTTGCGTTTTTTGCAAATGAAATTCCATTGGGATCGAGGCATGACTATAAAATATTGTCGCTTCGCATTCGGACATCAGTTGTCACTGATCTAAATTTATGCAAATTGGCAGCTGCAACAACCAATGTCCAATGTCCAGTGTCCAGTGTCCAATGTGCAACGTTGTTGGCCACATTTCATTTTGCACGCGCCTTCAGTTTGCAGTTCGTTTGCCCTCTTAATGGGCATGCAACAGAGCAAGCTATTCATTTGGCTGAGGATTGGTTAGAGGATGAGAATGGGAGTGGGAAATTGAAGTGGAAGTGGAAGCTGCAGTCGGTAGTTGTTAGTTGGCAGATGTTAGTTGGCAGTTTGGCTGATTATTAAATCACAAGACGACCCTGCCGGCTGCCGGGAGCGGCAATCTGATATGCAAAATCTCAACTAGTTTAGCTGTGAGTTGCATTAAATACGCGAAACAACAGAGCAGCACAGAACAGAGAGCAAGGGACTCTGCTTAGTTTGGCTGCCTTTTTCTCCTCTCATTCATCTTCTTTTTGTTTGTGTGTGTGTGTGTGTGTGTGCGCGTTAATTACAGCTCTGGCCAGCTAAGAACAGGAGAACTGAAGAACTGGCAAACGGCAACTTGTTAAAAATTTCCGCTGCCAGTTTATTAGAGGGTAACAGAGAGAGACTAACAACTCCCTTCACTCCTTTCAAACTTCTCCTGCATCCCTTGGTCTTATTGCTGCCGTGGCCTGGCAATTAATTGCAGCTTAGTTCAACCTGTTTTAATAAGAGTGAGTCTAAGATGACGCCAGGCCAAGTGCGAGATTTGGGCTCAGACTCTAAATTAGCTGCATTATGTGGGCAATATCATGGGTTGTAAATGGGATGCACAAATCCGACCCCTTCATATAAATTACAACTAAAAAAGTTCGTGGATTCCAAATTCGCACTTGATTTTAACCACGGATTTTCGAGTTAATAAGTATAATGTTATAATAAAAAACCACGGATTTTCGAGTTACTAAGTATAATATTATAATAAGTTATAATTAAATCAAAAAATTAGTTTAACAATTTAATAATTGATAATAGCAGATTTACAGCAGAGCAACAACAGCAGAACAATAACAGCAGAGCATTAACAGCAGATTAACAGCAGAGATCTAATAGCAAGCAGGTACATTTTGGAGTTAAATATTGACAGAAAAAAGAAAAAAAAAACACACCTAAGAAAAAAAATGAAAGCAGAAACAATTAAAATATTATCGTGAAATTAAACCCAATTTTGTAACTTTTATATCATTTAATAATAATAAACTTTAGAGCTAAACACCTAATTCACATTTATAGCATTTTTAAATTCAAATTTCAGTTAAAAAATTGATGAAAAATCAAAATAAAATGACTAGACTTTAACTTCAATTTAAAAATAAAATCGATTCAAAATTTATTAAACATAGCATTAAGATTATGGCCTTAGAATTAGTTTGTGGTCTCAACAAATTGCACTGTATGAAGCGCTTCGATGCACTGTTAAAAGAATGGGATCTGCAGCAGCTTCAGGCAGCCACCAGCAACTTCAGGAATCCCTACAGCCTCATGGCACCACCTTTTGAGAATGTAATTATATAATTAAACCACCTGTTAGCGTTGCATAAATCATTGTCAAACTTTGCCTGCAGCCAGCCGTGAATCTGCCCAAGATTCTGGAGCAGGGTAAAGTGCAAATGGAGTTCGAGCATGGAACAACGACGTTGGGCTTCAAGTATAAAGGAGGCGTGATCCTTTGCGCTGATTCGCGGGCTACTTCCGGCCAATACATTGGCTCGCAGAGCATGAAGAAGATCGTGGAGCTGACCAATTATATGCTCGGGACTTTGGCCGGCGGCGCTGCCGACTGCGTCTACTGGGATCGTGTCCTGACCCGCGAGTGTCGCCTGCACGAGCTGCGCTACAGGAAGCGCATGTCTGTGGATGCCGCGGCCAGGATAATGTGCAACATATCCACAGAGTACAAGGGAATGGGCCTTGTCATGGGAATGATGCTTGCCGGCTGCGATGACGAGGGCTGCAAACTGATCTACGTCGACTCCGAGGGCATGCGATCGCAGGGCAGCGTCTTTTCGGTGGGCAGCGGTTCCACCTACGCTTTGGGAGTCCTTGACACCGGCTATCGATGGGATCTGACCGACGAAGAGGCGTACGATTTGGCGCGTCGGGCCATTTACCATGCCACCAGCAAAGATGCCTACTCGGGTGGCATTGTCCGACTGTATCACATCAACGACAAGGGCTGGAAGAACATTTGCAACACGGACTGCAACGATCTGCACGACATCTTTTGCAAGGAGTCGGTTAACCACGAAACCCATCCGAATATGCCCTGCACAAGTCGGGCTTGGATCGAGCAGAAGCTGCGCCAGGACTATGTGCAGGATCAAGTGGCAGCGGTGACTATGGAAAAGGTCCTTTCTTAAGTTATTTGATAATTAATAAATTCTAGCCTATACAGGGGTGGGCACTCGAAGTGTTACCAATTAAAAATGCTGTAATTTTGTCAATTTTTTTTTTTTCATTTCAAAACTTCAGATTATTTTGAAAACATTTCAAATTTTACGAAAATGTATTTGTTGTTTGATGTAGCCACCCTTAGCGCGGATTACAGCATCGAGTTTGGTCGGGAAGGCTTCACACGCAGCACGAATGTGGTCTGATGGTATTTTGTTCCATTCTCGGAGAAGAGCAGTTTTCAAAGCGTTGACCGTCTCATATTTTTTAGTTGACACTTTGGCCTCCAGAATTGGCCATATGAAAAAATCCATTTGATGTAAATCTTTGGAATATGGCGGCCATTGCTGTGATGAAATGAAGCTGGAAACGTTGTTTTGTAAAAAGCGTTGTGTTTGTCCGGCTTAATGAGATTGTGCCGAGTCTTGTTGAAATATCTAATAGTTTCTACGGAATTGTTTGCGTGCCCAAGGTACCAAAGCATCTTTTAAGACCTCTTTAAGGTAGATATGTTGGTTAACCTTTACGCCCTGCTCGATGAAAGCCAGTGGTGAGCGTCCTGTGGCAGTTACTGTGGCCCAAACCATCACTGATGCAGGTGCTTGCTTTCGCAGAGCAATCCGTTGGTCTAAAGTGTCGTCTGATATGTCCTTTAACCATACGCAATCGATCTGCTTGTTTTCAAATTACTGAACTATACAAACGTGCAAGTGTTACACTTTTGCGCTTCAAGTCCATTTTGATAACTTCTTTTAACTGCGACATATATCGATATACTTTTGTAAGCTTGTAGAAAATTCATCAGACAAACACTAGCCAAAACATGAGCGCGCGGCCTTTTGCCGTTTGGATGCTAGAGCAGCGTATTGCTAGTAACACTTCGAGTGCCCACCCCTGTAAATATATGAAGTACTTTCAATTCATTAGACAGCGAAAGATTCCAGCTGTGGATTAAACACAGAAAATAATAGTCGTTTATCTCGGAATTTCTTAAGTCGATAGTTCAATTTAATGTCCACAAATTGTATTAACTAAATTAAAATATACTTAGTACATACATAAAAAAATACATGCTTAAATCAAGAATTTTTAGCTTGCATTTTAGAATGATATCTATTTTTTGTGTTCCTACTTTGGGCAATCATCAGCTGTTTTTTAGCCTAACAGATAACTCTTTAACCCGTAAGCCTTGACCTCAAGCTGTTGATAACTCTTCACATCGTGCGCCTTTAGCTTCAGTAATTTCGTAATGAAACCGCCGAGGAAAAATGAGCTTGATGTCAGGGGTCGTTTGTCGTTTTTCAGTCCCATTTCCCTTTGCCTTGCGCACTTTTCTGTTTTGCATGGGGCTCTTCAGCGATGTTCATTAGATTAAAAGCAATTTACAGCAAAACTTTTGTCCACAAAATGCACACGTCGCCTGCTGACTTTACTTGCAGTCTCCCAAAACCCCAATACTCCTTACTCCAATCCCCAATCCTCCAGGACACACATGCAGCAGCTGGCATCTCACATGTTCCCAAAATGCCGTGCAAATGTCGCCACTACCTTTTGGCGCCCATCTTCTTACTGGAAGCTCCTCAGCCCATAGTCATTTGCCGCCTCTTGCTTTCTATTTTTTGGAATTCAACAAATTTGCGGATTTGGTTTGTAATTTATTAAATTTATCGCATGCTACGAGTAACTTCCTCTCCTCTCATTCACCCTCTTCCCATTCCCATCTATTGTGGTTACGTCTTTCCGGCCAGGCTATAGTCTCCTGTCTCCACTCTCCGACTCTGTGCAACATTTGCTGATGACAGCCCCAAAAAGACACAAAATGCACCAAATACCAAATACGGAACGTACGTTTCATTGCGTATACGTAATGTATTACGTATACGTACGAGCTTACGAAATGTAACGCCATTTGGTGGAAGTCGTTCCCAGCTTAGAAGTTATTATTTTGATTTATAGAAAAAGTTCGTTAGCAAGCGAAAGTTGCTCGTATATTGTCAGCAGGATGCTCGTCCTCATCCTCATCCTCGTCCTGCTGTTGTGCCTCCCGCTTCATCCGGGGTCCTGTGACTTGTTGTTTTTGCGGCCATTTTGCAAAGTTGATATTGTTTCATCCATTGATGCGGCCCCAACTTCGAAGCTCGCCATGTGGCATTATCTAAATGAATATCTCTTGTAATTAAATGAACAACATTTTAAAAACATGAATGTGTTTTCCTAATGTGAAAATATAATTTAATATTAAATATTTATTAAACACCTAATAAAACTGAGTTTAATTTTCCGTAGTCTTTTGCTTTCTTTTTTTTTTTTTTTTTTTTTGAAATGACGGGAAGTATATATTTTTTGCGTTTCATTCCGAAGAACTTCAAAACACATGTTTGACTACATTGACGGGGGGAATCTAAAATCTGTATGATTTAAAGCATGTCAAGTAACTGATTTAAAGAACAAAAAATTTAGAAATGTAAAAATGTAAAGTTTTAAATCTAAATTTAAATAAATATTCCCAATAAATGTTTTTATTTTTTGCATTATTAAAACAATTACTTGACTAATTAACCTATAAATGGCATCGGCTAAAAACTTAGTTTTTACTTAAAAGAAAATAAATTTTCTTCCTTTTTAGTCAAGGAAAGTAAGACAAAGTTGAAATTAATTGAGTTTTAAACTGGGTGCTCCTCATAAACATATAACACAATTGCTCTCAGAAATAAATAAATTGCTTCCAGACTTTATGGTATCGATGGCGTCATTGGCAATTACATGTGACGCCGCGACACATTTATGAGGTACAGAATGTTGCATGTCCCAGTTGTTGCTGTCTCATATTTGCACTCCACTTTCCACTTGCAACGTGCAACAAATTTGCATAAAATAATAATGCACAAGGACAACGACAACGACGTTGACGGCATATTAATTGCGGCTATCATTTTCCACAAAATTAGCTGCTTCCACAGAAAAATGAACACCATACCACATTCCACATGCCACTTGCCCCCATGCTACAATGCTCTCTCTCTTTTTCTGTCTCCCTGTCTCTCTCAGCAGTCTGTCGGCTAATATGCGCTTAAAAAGCATGCGACGATAACAAAAACTATAATTTAAATTAATTTGCAACAACAACAACAACAAGAACAACAAAGACAACAACAACGACAACATCCAAACTGCAACACCTGCACCATTGCTATTATTGCTGTCGTTGTTGTTGCTGTTGTTGCTGCTGCCATTCCACTTTTGTCAACGAGCTCAAATTCAATGAAATTTCACACTTTGTCGTTAAAAGCCGCGCCGCTTGTAACAGGAAAAGTGGAAGGTGGCAGGCGGCCAAAAGGGGGAGTGAGAGCCACAGGGGCAGTTAACTGGCAGGCATAAGGATGCAAATATGCAAATGGATTTTGCCAAGCGAGCTGAGTAGAAGAATCGCGACGAGATGGAGAATGGAGGGGAGAGCGGAGTGTAGAGAATGGAGTTGAGAGTGTATGACAAGCAAGCGTGACTGTTGAGCTGGGAGTTGGCAGCTTGGATGATGTGCAGCTGGAAGGCGGCATCTTCATTTAGACCAGCCAGAGATGCTGATGTGTGTTGCAATTGCCGCATATACCCTGTTGCTAATTTTAATGGGTAAACCAAAAAATATAAATTAGCTCCAGATTTTTAAGAGAATTGCTTTTGAAAACAACCCTTTAAAATGTCAGTGCTCCTAATTTTTTTTATTTCAAATGCACTCGACTGATACAAAATTACTTCCAATTCCAATGCGTTATGTAAATAAAAGTTTCATTCAAAATGAATATTATTCTTTTTTATACAATTTCTCAAAAATGTTAGATTTAATTCAATAATTTTTACGACTTATAAAATATTTAATTTTTCTAATAACTCAAATTCCAATGTGGATAAATTGGCGTCATAAAGTCGCCTTCTACATCGTCGAAGAGAATGCAACAAGAACGACATGATCTTTCGAAATTGCTGCTGTAAATATAAATAAGATAACTTACATTTTAAATTAAAACCACAACAATTTGACTGCAAGTGATGCACGTACTCTGTTTAAGGGATATCCCATCGTCGAGTCATTCCGCATTTGACGTTTTCGGTTATTGTTGCTCATTGCATGTTGCTGTTGCTGCTGCTGTTGCTGTCAAGTAACACGTTCGGCTGCGCTTGTACGAGTTGCTGGAGCAGCTGTCGAGCGGACAGAGGGAGGCAGATGGGAAATGACTATGGAAACTGCGGACGATGCCTCGTTTGGCATTTTCATTAACAGAGTCGCGGCGAAGAAAGCGACGATGAGGACGACAAATGCAAATGCAACGCCGGTGCAGTCGGGGCCAAGACACGCGCCACAGCAACACAAACAGCAACAGCAGCAACAACAACAACAGCAGCACCAACGGCCACATTAGCAACTGCTGCAACATTACATGCAACAGCATCAGCAGCAGCAGCAGCAACATCTTCTGCAGTTACGACAGCTTCAGTGTCAGATGCACTTCCAATTTATCAGCTCCTGGCCTCAGACTCCTTGCCTCTCAGTTCCACCTTCTCCCGCTGTTGTTGCATTTGCATTGCGAGGCAACTTCAAAGTGCAGATATTATTATTGTTTTTGTTGCTGTTGCTGTTGTTGTTGCTGTTGCTGACGTCGCATCGTGTGCTCACCATTTATTGCCACTTTGGAGGCGGCAACTGCACATTAGTCGCATATCTGTTGAAATTCACGGCAATTAGTTGCTGCTGTTGTTGTTTTCGTTGTTGCTTTGCTGATGCTGAGACAACAAATGCTGTAAAAGGCATTATGATATGCCACGAATTGCATTTAAATTAGGACTCAGATATCAATTACTGTGTACTCGAATGAAATGCACTTTCAATTATCTTGTTATTTGTTGAAGAAAAACTGTAAAGAATGTTTTAGTTTTATTTTAATATATGTAGTTAGTTTCATAATAATTTGTAAATAAATTTCAAATTTTTACAATGAGTAGAATAAGAAATTCTAAATGAAAGAATTATTCAACAATTTACTTACTCGTTTTAAATATTAAAAGACGCCTTTTGAATATAAATAAATTCTTTTCTATCACACTGCTATGATACACAAAACTATTTACTTATTCGTTTGTAAGCCAGCGAAAATATTTCAGCTTAATTGCACTTTTTCTGCTCATTCTATGTTTTCAATTTTTTTGTTTTTCATTTTGCATATTGCCATCAATTTTAATAAACCCAAATTGTTGACTTTGCTTTGTTCTTGTCGTTTATTTAGCAACTCATCGTTCAACGCTTCGCCGTTTGTCATATCCTGGATACATTTTTTTTGGCGATGCCAAATTGTGTCACAACTATTTCA
Organism: Drosophila recens; assembly: GCA_037043495.1. Lineage (NCBI taxonomy): Eukaryota > Metazoa > Arthropoda > Insecta > Diptera > Drosophilidae > Drosophila > Drosophila recens. The sequence continues at coordinate 24,284 of JBAMBJ010000972.1, read as the reverse complement.
TTATCCTCTTATTCCGTCCGAGACAAAGCGGCGTCATCTTTCCGCACTTCGCCCCCGCCCATAAAAAAGGGCTCATTGCAGGATATTTTTGTGCAAATTCTTGTGATTGCAATGAATAATATTTTTAATGCAAATAACCGGAGGAGCAGCAGCGAAAGAAGTGGGGAGGAATGGAAGGCAGATGACGCGACGACAACTTGACAGTCGCGTTGACAGCGACAGCGACAGCCCGAATGACGACGAGGATGAGGATGAAGATGAGGTTGAGGATGAAAATGAGGATGAGTATGACAGTATTGCAGTGTAGCTGGGCGAAGCTAACAGGCGGGAATGATAGAATGATAACCGGGTCGTCGTCCCATCATCGTGAGCACATTTCATTCATTTTCTTTTCCATTTCAATTGTCGTCAAGATTGCAGCAAGTTTCCCACTTCATCCATCCATCCGTTCACAGGCGCAATGAATCGTCCATAGTCCGGTAATGAAATTTTACTCATTGTTTCAGCTTGTCCGAGGCAATTCTTAACTGACAGTCGCAGTTTTGACTTACAATTTCGAATCGATTTCGCCAAATTTATGTAAAACACTCTGTTAAGGCTTTTCATTAGTTAGAAGTTCTAACTTAGAACTAGTTGGCTCCATGAGCCCATTATGTTATGTGTTGAATATTATATTTTAAAATTGTGTGCGAATTGTTTCTGGCCGAGTCTACAAACAAGTTGTCTAGTGCCATCAACATCGAAACACACGCTTTTTGAATAATTTTGGAGAAATGTAAGAGACTTTAAGGCTTTCAATTTAGGCGATTTTGGTGTGATACTGTATGGAAGAACTTGGAAATACATTTATAAATTTATACACTTAAGAGTGTACGAATGTAAGTATGTATGTTTGGATGTTGGGCTCTTTGCGCATCTTTTATGCTCATCGGCTTGTCAACATTGTCATCGTTGTCGTTGTCGTCATTGTCATCTGAAATTCATTACGGACTCTGTCCTGGATGGGTGGGCGTGTCCATGGACACACAACTCTCGTACTCGTAGTTACTGCACTTTATTATTATTCATGGCAAGTAATTTGTTATCTGTGCTGGCTGGCTCTTTCATTGTTTTGGCCTTATGCTATTAATTCGTTTGTTGCTAAATGAAATTGCACTTTTGCATGCATTGAAAATTTAGGTCAGATCCCTTCATAATAAGCAAATGGTGTTTAACACACACACAAACACACGCACACACATATGTATTCAGTATCTTAACCATTTTGGTTTATTTATTTTATTTTCCACAACATTGACGACGTAACCTAATTTGTGGATACCCCTTCTTCGTCCCACACTTACTCTTACCATCTCTGTCTGTCACTAATTTATGCAAAATTCGACCCTAACAAGCCAACTGGCCATATTTTAACTATTCAACACACAAACACAAACAAACAAGTACACACACATTCAAGTTATGTAAATTTTTTATATTAGAACACAGGTTTACATGTCGAACATGACCAAATTCACATCAGCAGGCAGACTAAACACAAGTGACATATTGTACATATATGTACATACACATACTTACACATATGCAAATATATTATACATGTATGTGTGCGAGAGTTGACCTAATGTATATGCATATATTTATGCATAAACATATGTACGAGTATATATTTGAGTTTATCACAAGGTCATTTAATTAGCAAAAGCAGATTAATGTTTGTTGGTCGTTTTAAGAAATTGCTGAGATATCAGATTAATATTGTCCGAAATATATATTTTAAAACTCGAACTCAGAAACAAACATGTTTACTTGAATTAATTATGTACATATTTATTGATCCTTTATAAAATCTATAGGATACATAACGAGTGTCAGCTATCGTAGACTTCTGCCTGTACATCATATGAATACTTTCAATAAATCAAAATAAAAGGCCTTAAATTTCATTTCTCGTAATTTGACAAGTTGATTGACATTCCAGATACACAATTCACTTATAAATTTAAGGTGTGAATTGAATAAAAATCAATTGCAATCGAATTGAAGTTGTGATTTACAATGGAATCGCAACGAATATTGCAATAAATGGCATGCAAATTGCAATTATTTGACAACACAAGAATGCAATGCGCACAATGATTTCAATTAATTGAATGAATACAATTGACAGAGGTTAATGTAATTAAATAACAAAACTATTTGCGATTCTAAATGGAATGCATGAATTGTACCTAATTGCTTCAGAAATACAAATGATATGAGATGCTCTTAAAAGTAGGCAACGGAAATAGAAAGTGTTCATTGAACAACTAACAAGTTTGGGGACTTTGTGTGTTTTGTGTGTGTCGATTGATTAGGCAATGAAATCGATGGAATCGAATGTCCATTGTAGGTCCCCAGTGATATATATTTATGTGTGTGTATAAACTTTTATGCGAATACTCGGAAATGAATGTGCGCATTTCAATAAAATTTATGCAACAGAAAAGCAGGATATATTGTAATACACACAAGGACAAACACGAGGGCAGACATGCAAAGCATGTGGGAAATATAATAAAGAACTATTTTAATATAAACCCAATACACACAGACACACACATGTATACACACGCACACACACACACACAAATGTATGCTCATTTGCCGGGTTGGGCGATATGCAATATGAGCACGCGTCGTTTGCGCCCCAGAGACGAGGCTTTAAGTGTGTGTGAGCCATTGAGTGCTTGTCTAAGTGTGTGTGTGTGTGTGTTTGCATGTGTGCATGTTGTGTGCAGGTAAACTGCAACAAATTTCATACTATTGAGTGGTTTTTGAGTGCATTTGAAATAAATGTTATCAATGAAGTTGCATACTTTATGGCGCAACGTCGACCAGATGAATTCCCCGAAGGGAAAGAAAGGAAAGGAGCATGGTTTGGGGCGTAAAAACCATATAAAATGAAACGTTTTTAAGTTAAGTGCAGTTGCTGGATAAGAGCCCTGGCTAAAGCCAAGCAGTGTCCAAGCACTGAGTGTTTCAGTTTCAATTTGTTTGATGGAAAACCAATTGTGGTCCGACACTGGATAGTTGTTTTTGTTGGTTGCTTGTCCGTCCGTCTGTTCGACCCACCCGAAAAACATGAAATCACTTAAACACCCTGGACACCAACATCTCCGGGGCCATTAAAGTCCAGCTGCGTTTGTCAATTTCCGATTAAAGTTCAATTTTAATTAAACAAAAAAATGTCGGCACAAATCCATTTTATTTGTATGTCAGTCGTTGGAACGTATTGTTCATGTTGTTGTATTGCTTTTCCGAGCACCAAATAAATCACAAAAGAGCGCTAAATGCATCGAGAAAAAAAGGAATATGTTAAATATATGTATGTGTGTGTGGAAAAACTCAGCACAAGCGAGCGCAATTTACATGAAATACTTTTGAGCTGGAGTGTTTGATGTGTTGATTGAAATGCCCTCGCATTTCAGATACGAGTTTGCCCGATTTTCGCAGTGCAGGTCCTTGAATTGCTTTGCTTATAAATAAATGTTTTAATTTAAAACCAAAACCAAAAACTATAATAAATACACGCTAGAGTTGCAGATTTCATTTTGGCAGCAACCTGAAAATGACAGTCGAATGTAAAGCGTTTCATTCCCAAATACATATATTGTATCAAACACTATAAACCATTCGACAGACAGATTCCCACATCAACTCATATGCCGAACTCATCCACTCAGCCAATTTCCCAGCGGCGATCTGGTTTTTGGTTTGGTTTTTAGCATCTAGTGTTTGATTGCATTTAATTCAAAACATTCGAATCAAATATTTGCCACGAATTTTGTAGTGCGTAGCGTTGAGTTTTTAATTACACTTTAAGCTTCGGATTTCGTTGCACTTTTAAGTTTATTGTATAAAATATATATTAAGTTGCATATAAGATGAAAGATGAGTAGTGCATCAAAATTGCAAAAAAGAAAAAAAAATTTCATCTTTAAAATTTATAAAATTTTATATAGAAAAAATGTTTGATAAAATTATGCTTAAATTGACATGAAATTTAAAGGGGCATACATTGTTTTAAAATGCTAAATGCAGTAAAAGCAGACGTCAAACATTTTTTAATATTATTTTATATATTATTGTGATGTAAAAATATTTTCTTTGTGACGGTGGTTAGGAGATTAAAATTCTAAGCTCATTGAATTGTATCTTAATCAGCAGTATTAAGTATTTATGGGATTTTCAAAAGCTTCAATTAAGATGTCAATTATCTACAATTATCTCTACTTAGTTTACCCAGCTTTAATGAGAGTTTTAAGCTAACAAGCTACTACAGTTGGTCCAACTAAAGTGAGCTCAATTAAGTTGAGATTCAGTGACATCCACAGCTTCGATTGAGCACTCAGGTGTCCAGTTTCCAGTCGCTTGTGTCCACTTTTTGCGGCACTCACCCTCAGTGGCAACTTAATTGATGGCAATTATGCGCTTATCATTTTTTTGGTTTTGTGACTCTGCCTCCCATTCGATTGTTGATATCACTTGCTCGAAATAGCCTAGACAGAGTTAGTGGTGGTTGTAGTGACTGTGACTTTGACTATGTCTGTGCCTGTGGCAATAATTAAAATGTTTCATCGGCAGCAAAAACTGGTGGACAAGCAGCACAACGCATGAATAAACACCGCCAAAGTGGGGCCAATTAAGAGAGTCTTTGACTCCACCTGTGGATGGATGGGGCACAAAAAAGCATTAAATCAATTCCACTGTCAGCGAGCTGACAAGCAACGCGAAACATACCCACTGACCACTGTCTCTTTTCCCCTCTCCTCTAGCCACGAAGATGCTCAAAAGTCACCGCCAGATCGCAGAGGCCACCAGATGAATGGTCTAACCAGACGAGGTGAACATCGAGGGAAGGGCGGGAAGAATCGTTGCCTGCTGGCTTCGACATGTACGAGGCTCGGTTGAATCGCACATTCAGGACATTATGGGAAAGGGGAAGGGGCAGCGGGAAGCAACTGTATGGCGCTCCATGTGGAGCAATGCCAACAATTTAACACAGCGAAGAGGCCAAGAAATTTCAGCAATTCACTCGACAATGAGAAATGCGTCGAGGTTACGCTCAATCAATCTCCACAGTGGACAATTCTCGGTTACCTGTGAGCGACGACGACGATCCCACCACAGTTGTCCAGAGACAACTGGCAATTGGCCACTGGCAACTGGAGTCTGGTTAGGCTCTGGTTCTGGTTGGCCAGGTGTTTTGACCGCGTGTCACATGGCTTACAGCTTCGTCGAATTCATCTTGGGACCTTGATTTATTCAAGAGAAATTACTTAATTTGCTTTAATTAAACGATACGAAGTGTACGAAATACCGGAAAATTTATTGGATTTGGAAACATATACAAAAAAAATAAAATAAATATATTGGTAAACGTATTGACTTTTCTAAAATGTATAATTATATTTTTACACATATTTCAGGGACAAAATTCGATTCATTCATGGTTTAACAGTGTATTATAAATATAATCAAATATATACAGTCCCCGGCATAAGTATTTTGGCACCATTTAAAGTTAATTCTACTCATAGTTTGAACTTCATTCATGCAAAGTTTGGCATCAATGGAAAGGTCATTCGAATACCTTTTTAATGACATACAATTTTTCTTAACCCATTATGTACCCATTGAAATTTTCTAATTTTCGTAAACGTCTAATTTTTAACTTTTTTCCTCGATTTTTTAAAAATTATGTTTTGATGCAGAAAGTTTTTCTAAACAATTTAAATAGTGACTGCAAAAAAAATTTTCAAATATCTCTTCGCTAGAATTTTTAATAAATTTTTGAAAATGGCGAAAGAGGCACTTTTTCCTCATTTTCACACAAAAAGTGCCTTTTTCGCCATTTTCAAAAAATGATTAAAAATACTAGCGAAGACATATTTGAAAATTTTTTTTTTGCAGTCACTATTTAAATTGCTTAGAAAAAACTTTCTGCATCAAAACATTGTTTTTAAAAAATCGAGGAAAAAAGTTGAAAAATTAGACGTTTACAAAAATTTGAAAATTTCAATGGGTACACAATGGGTTAAGAAAAACTGTATGTCATTCAAAAGGTATTCGAATGACGTTTCTATTGATGCCAAACTTTGCATGAATAAAGTTCAAACTATGAGTAGAATTAACTTTAAATGGTGCCAAAATACTTATGCCGGGGACTGTATATGCATATATTTATGAACGATTATCACTTTAAAGCAGACATGTTTCCATAGTCAAATCAACTTTCATATATATATATATTTTTAATATCCAAAAAAATCCTAATTAGTAATGTATTTTATTTAATAAATAAGTGCATTGAAAATGTATTTATTCATTTTTAAAACAGATTGTAACTGAAATTAATATAATCAAAAATTGAATTACTTTACTAACTTTCATTCAATTAAATTACATTGCATCTACTTAAATTAGCATACTCAATTTTCTATTACTAACAGTTTTTAGGATGCTTCATTATAATAGTAAGTACCAAAGACAATTTTAGATAATAAGTCCCTACTATTAGTTAACTTAATGGAATTGTACTCATACCATTTGGAGCATTTGGAGCTGATTACGTGCCAATTTCTTTATAGTTGCTTAATCGTCATACCAAAAGCTTTCGTCCCTTTGTTATGGTCGCCAGCCGTCCTTTGTCTCCAGTTACCAATCTCTATCTTCTCTACTCTTCTCTTTGCCATGTCCATCTTAATTTCCTCGTTATTTCCGCACTGCTAATTCGCAAAGAAAGTAATTAAGCGAACTTCTTTTGCTGCATTTCCGATTTGATTTTGATGCGCCCTCAGAGTGGAAACGGATGCTGATGGGGGAGGGGGCTAGAGTGGGCAGGGGAGAGGGGGAATTACCTTTACCACAAATACATCCATCATTCACACTTTTTCGCGCATCATTCGCGCTCAAAGTGCTTGGGCAGCCACATCTAATTAGTATGCCATTTCTGCTTTGCTCATGATTTGAAATTACCTTGAATCGCCAGTTGAGAGTATACTAAGTATATATTCATTATATTCATCGAATTTGTCTGTCTGTCTGTCTGTGGGGGAATTCTGTATGGATTAGGTTCAGCATTCAGCAGTAGTTGCAGCTTTCGCTGTCTAATTAAAACTCGTTTAACAGCGTTTTCAATTGGTTCAAGAACCTGTTGCCCAGTGTGCCCTGCCGTCTTTAGACTCTGTCTTCCCTTCACTTCCCTCCACTCCCTTTCCGCTTTTGGCCATCAGTTTACTGAGTAATCATTTCGCTTTTTGTTTCACCCATTCAACGTAACAAGGTTTCCATTTCTGCCTCCATTCTGCTGCCTGTTCCTGTTTCTGTTTCAGTTCCTTCTGCTGCTTTTGCTGCTGCTTTTTGCTGATTGTGTAATTTTAATGTAATTCGCTTTTATTGTTTTTTATTCCTGCTCGTCGCTGTCGTCCTTGTCGTCTGTGTGTCTGACATTAATTGCAACTGAAAAGGAGCTGGGGCGAAATATAATAATTTATTTTCGCCAACTTTTTATGCATGCTTTATTGATTCAATTTCGCCACTATAAGTGAGTGTTCTACGTTCTGGATTGGGTTGAAACGGGGTGAAACACACAAGTGCCAGCCCATAAATCAAACAAATCGGTTTTTCGGCCAGTCAGTTTCCCGCCACTTGCCCCTCTGCCTGCCACGCCCCCTGTCTCCCTGTCATCCCCTTTGCCTATCCCCCACACCTATTCAAAGAGCAATTAAAGTTTTTCAAGAGCCTTGCTGCAATTATGGACGTTACAAGAGCAGTCGAAATACAAAGCAAAATCATAATTGGAAGAGGGAGAGAAATAGTAAGAGCTAGATAGAGAGATAGTGAGAGAGAGAGAAGGGGGACAATGGGGAGAAGACAGTCGTGCTTTGCTCCGCTGGCAGCTCAAACAAATCTACATTACAATGATAATTTATTATCCCACAATCAGGCAGAGTTACCCTCAAAATAATCTCCAGAATAGGAATATTCTCTACTGTTAGTTGTACCATAATTTAAAAAAATGACTGATTAAATTTACAAATCGCTTACCCTTTAAGTGATCCAAGTTGAGGATATAATTCTCGTCTAAAGCTGAATTTCTAACTCAGACGGAGCTAATCAAAGCCGGCTTTTTCCAGGCACTGTCAAAGTACATGGTACAATATTTTTAGCAATCGCATTAAGCCAAGAGGGAGACAGGGAGGGGTTTCTAGGAAGAGGGAGGAAGTGTCTCCATCAAAAAAGTGCAGACAAACACGAAAACGTTGAGTTCATCAAAAGGGGATTTCCAAATACAAATGAATTTTCGGCAGAGACCAGGACCAGGACCAGGCAGAGAAGCTGCGAAAACTCTGAGAAAACATGTTCAAATAAACACCCACAAGGCCAAAAGCAGAGCAGACAGAGACGGAGACAGAGGCACAGAGGCACAGAGTCTACTAGGGTTGTGAGTACTCGTACTTGTACTCATACTCATACTCGCACCAGTTCGTACTCGTTCTTGCAATCAGTCCAAAAAACTGAAACACTTGCCAATGTCTGTCTTTCTGTCCGTCTGTCCGTCTGTCCCAGTCCCTGGGAGGTGTTGGCCCAAAAAACACAGCAAAGCAAAAAAGGCTTTTGCTTACTCTGCGAGAAATGCCAATCAACTCTTTCTTTGCCTTGGTATGTGGAATATGCACGAATGAATACTGTGGATCTAGTCCGGGGGAGGGGGAAGAATTTGGGGAAGGGGGAATGTTGGGGGTCGTATCAACGTCGACTCATTTGTGCTTCCTTGTCTCTGTCTCTGTCTTAATTCTCTGTCGCAGTCGTTGTTGTTTTTGCTGTTGTAATTTTCCAAATCATTTCAGCGATTCAGTCGGCAAACTTTTCAAACGTTTAACTAGCCGACATTCCGGAACTTTTAGGATGTGGCTGCTCCAAAAGTGTAGCATACCAAGAGGCGACTCAACCCGGAGACCAGAGACCCAGAGCCAGAAAATGAGCGAATGCGAAAGTAAAAGGCAGCGACGCGGATTTAAAAGTTTAAATAACTTTTACAGTATCTCATTACTCAGAGCGACAACTTCACGAACTCCATCTGTCGGACTCCGTCTTGTCCCGCGTCTATCCCGTATACCCTGTATACCCTATCATCTGTCTGTTTGCGAAGCCCCGAGCTCTGAAATAATCACAATAAAATCGCATAATTCAATTACAAGCCTCGTTAAGCCGGCTCAAGTGATTTTGTCACACTATGCCTTAAACCTCCTCTTCCCTTCTACTCTCCGATATCCCTCCTTTCAGTTTCAGCTCCACTTGTACTATATGCCGTGAAGGAACAACAGGAAACAGCAACAACAGAAAACTATGTAAATACTCGAATGGATGGAATGGATACTTTCTCTGATTTATGCTCAGCTTATAGCTTAAGATTATCGGCTATTTTGCTGGATAAACAATGCGAGCGTTTGATAAGCATTGAATCAAAAGTTTTAGCAGGTCAAAGGTGAAGATATACATTGCCCAATGGATGATGGAGACCATCTAAGAAATAAATAAATAATAATATTAACAATAATAGTAAATTATGATTAAACACAAATTACAAATAAAATATATTCATATATAATTAATACATAAATAAATAGGCTAATTGAATAGTTTTAAAATTGGTTAGTAACTGAATATAGCATAAGAACCTTAATGCATAAATTTTATTAATTTTACTTCTAACGAATTCATTTATAACTAAATCCTTGCAGCACTATAATGTAATTATAAATATTAAATTCATAGCAAGCAATAAAATTTGTAGTAGTACATAATAAATTTAACACCTATACGCCTCGTACTCCCATCCACATTTACTTAAAATTCAGCAACGAAATAGATATTTAATCATACTTCTTACCTATTTCTCAACTCATTCAAGCTCTTCACCTACCACTTGACTATAGTTCTTATATTGCATTCTCTTCGAAACTTCCACTTAATTGAGGTGCAACTTTTTGGCCCACAATATAGACTTTTATTGTAGTACTTACCCCGTTCCCCGTTCCGCTTTTGCACATCAACAATTGAAAGAGTTGGCCTGGCTTTCGACTAACTAGTTCACTTCTCAGCTGTAGTAATTGTGGGGCACGCTTTTTGCACCTAAAAGTAGAACCACAACCAGTTGCAGCCTCATTGGACGTGGCCAACAATCAGACCCAGACCCGACCAGACCCACTGTCCAGTAGCAGGAGCTCAGGGAAAATTGGCAGTAGTGAAATACGAAATACGAAATGCGCCAAATTGCTGTTGTGTTTGCACCTTCGTATTTCTGGACTGGTTTGCCCATTATTCGAGTGGATTCGTTTGCATTTTTAGTTTCTTTTTAAGTGAAATCTAAATGCTTTTACTGCCACTGGCTTTTCAGTTGTTTAACTTGCGCTCCCTTCCCTTTCTGACTTGTTCCCTTCTCTTCCAGCTGCTCTGGTCATTATCAGTGCAAGCATTTAACTTGGCTATCGGAATTCGTTTCGTTGTCGCCCTTTTATTTGCTCTGTTTTATAACGATGCTGTAGAGAAAGAAGGAGAGAGTCTGTCGTTTTTTGTGGAGTGTAAATAGCATTTATTTGTCTACCCTTTGTTCTGTCCCTCTGCAACGTGAACTTTATTCAGAGTCCTGCCTTAAACTTAAAAAAAGAAACAAAACAGAAAAGATAAAAGCCCATTTTGCATTGCGTTTCGTTACGTTCTGTTTCGTTTCGTTTGTTTTCATTGCATATTCTTCATTCTTGGGCCCAGTGACTCGCTGACCCTGTGGCCAAGTTAACGAAGGCCTGGAACCAAATTCCCTGGACACTTGTAATTTTAACCAACAAGCCGACACAACGCGTCAACCATCAAGCCATGAGCATTCACATTCATTATGGTCCCCATCCAACTTCAGATTCCTGACTTGGCTCTGATATGGGGCCAATCCGTCCAAAAGAACATGCGTAAAAAATGGCGAGGTCATCGAGACAGAGAGAGACAAATGCACATAAAACTTGTATCTGTCTCTATTTTTAAATAAAACGCACAACGAAATGTTTTCATTTTCGCTTTCATTTCGGCTTTCGTTTTCCTTTTAGTTTGATTCCTTTGACAATTTCCGGTTTGTTGACTCCTTTTCCTCCCATTGCTCCACAAGCAAGGGCTTTTACGGCTTGTTATTTAAAAGCCATAAAATTCAGCACATGTCTTCAATTTGTGCGTCCCACAGCCGACTGTCAAATTGGCCAGTTCCGCTGGGAACTGTGAACTCGGAGCTGGGAACTTGGAGCTGCCAAGCTGCGTGAAATTTTGTGGGCCGTAAAACCAAGTGCTCAAGATGAAGATGAACGAAGGCATCTCGAAATTGCTGGATTGGCCAAATCAACAAAAATTGACAAGCGACTTAACATTCCACGGTTACTGTCTTAAGGGATACAAAACGGATAAGAACAAGACACAAAAAACCAGTTGAGTTTGATTCTATAATTATGCTATGTGGAGTTTTCAACTTTATCGTTAAAGCATATTAAACAGACTGAAAGATCTTCATTAATCAATCATAATGTAAAATGCATGGAATGTAAATAATTGATTTCTACAACTTCATTTTTGGTTTATCATCCTTAAATAAGCTTCGTCAAGTTAAAGAATGTTCGTCTTTAATGAAACTGTTCCATCAAAGTGCTGCGATTTACATCAACCGAACTTCCAACGTGCCTCGATTGATGGCACCCGACAACTTGTTTGTGGTCTCGGCCAGAAACAATTCGCGCAAAATTTTAAAATATAATATTCAACACACAACACATATCCTGTAGCCAACTTTAAATAATTCCAACAAATCAAGAGCCTTAACAGAAACCATATTCGATGTGTCTGCCTACAGTGGAACAATTTGTATTATTTCATCAATCAATCAGATAATAATTAATTCAAATTCAGCGAGACTTACATATGTTATATGCCTATTATTTGCAATTTAAATTGCAGCTTGCCAGCAGTCTGTGCCCCAGATCTTGAACAAGAACATTTTAACAAGTGAAATAAATGGCGATTAAATTTCCACATGCCGCATTTCAACGAAACTCACAACACACAAAGCCAAAAGCCATTTACAAAGCAACAAATGTGCTGCAAAAATTCACAGTTGAATGCACTTTGAATACACCCACAAAAAAAAATAGTAGGGTATAAAAATGAAAAGGCCCAGTTCAACTTTGCCCTCAACACTTGAGCATGTGGATATGCAAATTTTTCATTAGTTAGTTGATTTTGCCAGCTGTGAGCTGGGAGTGAAGGAGCCCATAGACTTGAGGGGCCTTTGTGAACCCAACAGCACCTTCTTTATTCCCTCTTCCTCTCTTTCCTGCTCCTATTGCTCCAGCTCCTCCTTCTCATTTTTCTTGTTATTGTTGCTGGTGCTGCCTCCTTGTTCGTCGCGATGATTGTGCGATTTTTTAATCAAATCGGCGCCCGATTATGGGGCAAGTTGAGTTGCTGGAATGTTGAAACTATAATTCGAGAGCATAATGTGGCAAGTGCAAAGAGGAGAGGGGAGTGTGGGAAGAGCAGAGAGTTCAGCAATTTGTTCGCTAAAACAAACTTGCGCTAAAAAAGAGCTCAATTTAACACATTTCATATGTAAATACCGCAAGTACAACATCACGCATGGCACCCGAACAGACCCCAGAGGACTTGAAGGCAGCCAGCACTCAAGTCCCAGGTCCCTTGGTCTCAGGTCCCTTGCTCCCTTGGTCTCAGTTCTCTACAGTTTGCGGGCAAACCCGTTTTGCCCATAAAGGCCAGTAAATTACTGCAACACGCAACGTCCGAGCAGACAGGCGGCTTCGAACCAGGCCATAATAATCGCCTTTAATAAATTATCGGCTTGCGCGGCGCGAAAACGCCAAGCAGCCCAAGTTCCAAACAAGGGGGCTGCCCAGGACTCTCTCTCGCTGTCTCTCTCTCTCTCGCACACACTTTAGCCTCTCTCTCTCTTTCAATCGAGTTGCTGCATCACTCAGTGGTCAACAATGCAAACGGGAGCATGTCCGCACCCAGACGCTAACCGGACCCTGGCGTTGGCCGACATTTAAATTTCTACAATCCACTACAATCCCCAACACGTCGCGTCCCTCCCCACACCCCTCGTCTCACCTCATGTTGCTGCCCCGACTGCGTTTAACTTGCGTGAAATTTCAATTCGCGGCTTTCAGTCCGCTGGCAGAAGGTAAAGGCAGCGAGTTCCGAGTTCCGATGGGGCAATTGCAGTAATGAAGTGCTTGAATGCCAATCAACAGCAGCAGCAGAGACGGCGACGCTGCGAAAGACGCCTTATATGCACATATATGCGAGGGCTTCCCTTAAAGTCGCTGCTTTACTAATGGAAATCCACGCCTACTTCAATCAATTCGATCAATCAATCAATCAATCAATCAAATTAAGACTACCCATCAAATTAAGACTATGTCCTTCGTAGCTCCACATTAAATTTATCTTAATATCTGAGTAGAGCAGTGGTGTCCAGACTCACACAGTCAAACGAAGTCAACGAAACGTTTTACTGCCATTCATTGAAATAATGAAATGACTGCAGATTCCATCTGTCGCATCCTTACAGTTGGCGGCGTAAAGAGAGCAAAGCATCAGTTGCATCTCTCCTCATTGAACGCAGATCAGCGACTAACCTCAAAGGATCAGCCGATCAGATGCTTCGTGAGCGAACACACGCGCCGTGAGAGCACAAGCCGCCGAGTGTACTTTTTATAGAGCACATGTATGCTCTCTCTCTCTCTCTGTCTCTCTTTCTCTCTCTGTACGTGGGTTGGCTGCGACGCCGGCAGAATTATGAGTTGCAATCCCATGAGATACGCTTTTGGCATTTTGGATACCACTGGAGTAATGTAAGCATTTATAACTTTGTTGGCAGCCCTCGCTCTTATATGCAAGTTAACCTTAACCCGTCAAAGGTCCACTCTGAATGTGTGGCATTGGCAAGCAATTTTGTCATAATTTTGATAAGTTGTTAACAAAAAGGCTGCCAAATTGTTGTTGAGTAAATAAATGTTGATTTTTAGACGACGTCACGTAAGCAACATCGACCTGGACATGTTCCTGGTTGTTGTTGACTCCTCGATCCACGTTCACATCCACATCCCGGCTAAAATTTGCAATTACTTTGCCCCTGTTCACGGGAACAGCGCATAATAAAAATAAAAATAATTGTTGTGTTCGCGTTGTTGTAAATTTATGAGGTGATTTTTCATAAACGCTTCAACGTTAACCACTTTGACCATTTTTACATATTTCTTGTATATATTTTGTGTACTTTTCGTATGTGCCAACATGTTCAAATTAATTTATGAATTATTTTCTTTAAAATACCAAGAATAAACAACACGAAGCGTGCAATTAAGCGGCTCTCTCTGAAGGTGTCCTGTCGAGGGGACTCCGAGGGGTGCTCCAATAGTGTTGGGACAGTGAAAGGCGCTACCCCTCAAGCCAAACAACAAAGTCAACAAAGAGGCACAGCAATTTCAAGTTTTTAATAGGCAAGTGTTGAAAATTACTAAATTGATTTATATACTCATGTCTATCCATAATAACCTGCAGGTATATAAGAGTCGAGAGTCATGTAAGGAAATCAATAGTCGCACCACGCTCAATCATTATCAATGTGAGGAATTCTTTTTAAAAATATAATTTATTAAAATATATTTACTTTTCATAAATTATTTGTTTTTTTTTCAAATTCTCAGTTTACTCACTAATTAAACCAAGTCAGAGCTGTTAATGTTGCTTGTTAGAGTTTAATACTTGGTTTAATGAGCGTTTTAAAAGCCGCGTGCTATCTGCTAGTTTACTACTTATGGCCAGGCCAAATCTATAGACCCAATTTAGCTCCATTTAACTTGGCTTGAACGCAGCTGCAAATGCCGGCAAAACTATCAACAAATTGCCGATCGGTTTCACTTCATTTACGCATTAAATTGCAGCGCAACTCATTTTGTTCATGTAATCAATGTGCAAATTACATTCTGGCCAACAGATTGACGCACAGATGTGGCTGAAGGATGGGGGAATAGGAAGAGCAATCGAAAGGGCGCTTTGATGTACTGCGTCAATCAGAGTAGTTGGCTTGACCTCCATTTAAATCATTGACGAAGCCGCCGAGTGATGAGACGACGAACGGAAGAGACTAGCGGGAAGAGGGAGGAACGAGGGAAGAGGAGGACACGGACAGGATGGAGGCCCAAAGTCTGCAGAGGAAACGCATTGCAAACGTAATCAAGTAATCAAAAGACCAAATCATGGCATTGACAGACCCAAATGTTATTCGTCCATTGGCTCTAACAGGAGGTGCAGAGGTGTGTGCATTGCGTGCTCTCGCCGAGCGTCGACTGTTGAGTGCCGATTGCCAGATAGACAGACAGACAGATGGACAGACAGACAGACAGATTGACACACTGCCAGGAGAGGTAGATACATGCAAAGATGGCACTTAACGAAAGCAGTCGACCGACAACTGATTGAAGTGAAACAGACCAACGAACAGACACTTACACAGAGAACACGGTACGCTCTTTAGACCAGGCCATAAACGGAGGGAGGGGGAAGCTGCAAGTGCAACAATAAGAAGCATGCTCAGTTAGACAGACAGTTGGACAGTTGAACGAACAATCGTCGAGCGGATAGCTCGATGTCCATACACTTGGACACGTAGTCTTAATACTGAAATGACATTAGCAGCAATCAAAAGACAAATGACGAACTTTGGCTTTTGCCTCAGCTCTCAAGTATCAGCTATCAGCTCAGCATTTAGCCCCCAAATGTATTGCAAAATCGACTTGCTTTTAAAGTTCAGCAAGCTTAAAAAAAAATAAATCCTTGAATTATAGTTTTTTAGTATGTAGTATAAATACATAACATATGTATTGTTTTGTTGGGACTACTGAGAAATGAAACAATCCTAGGCAATTAAGTTATATCAAAGTTATAAGTGTGCGAAGTTTTCCAAACAATTTCAAGGGGTAAGTATGCAAAAAATTGCTGATGTTGGAAAAAAACTAAATTTTTGCGAAATTCGACCTGTAAATGTTTCAAATTCGGGGTCAAAGTTCAGGTAACTGCTTAGTATGAAAACCTTTTTTGTTTATTAAGATAACTCAACTTAACTCACAGATTAGTCCATATCTGGACTCTTCAACAGAAATTGCACTAGCTTCCTGCTACTAAAGAGTCTGCAAAAATAACAGAGGCGAACAGAAATCAGCAGCAAGTAAAAATTGTGTTTGCTAAATTTTTAATTCGTTGTCGATGCACCACTACACTCTGTGAGATGACTAACACACCCTGTGAGAGGGGGTGGGTGAGCCCCTGGTATTATATAAATAAGGAAGTTCAAGCATTATTATATAAATTTCTTTAAAATACTTCCTCTACACATTGGCTTATAATTATTTTCTAACTCACTCTTGGACAATGTTATCGCAGAGCACACATGTGAAATGCAAATAGGCTGTTATTAATGCTGGGCCCAGGTCAATTGGCCATCGTCTGAGCCGGCTAATATATCCGCACAATCTGACCCCCATGACCTTGCCTACGCATCGATTGCTTTGAACTTGTAGCAAGAGCTGGCACGTAGCTGAACCAAAGCTCAGATGAGGACACAGGTTGCTGCACACACACACACTTACAAACAATCTCTGCATGAGAGGGGAAAGGAGGGTGGGGAGGGGAGGCAACTACCCAATAGTAAATTTGTCGCAGAAAACTGTACAGAATTCGTACAGCGCGCTCACAGTTCTGCGCGCCGAGTTCGTGTAAAACCCTCATTCGCTTTTATACATGCGTGGCCACAATTCTCTGTAGGAAATTTATAAAACCGCGCGGCAGGTTCCGCTACGAAGTCGAACGTTTAAGTGAGTTCTTCGCAGGGCTCTGCTGCATACTTTTCTGTATGCGTATTTCTGCTTTAAAAAATCTAGTTGGAATTCTGGCTGGTTCTAGTATGAAATCTGGTTGGAATTCTTATTGAAATACCCCACCCCTAATGAGCGGCAAATCTGCACGGCAGTAGAAATAAAATGTTTATACATATTTTTAATTAATAATTTTATTTAAACATTGATTAACATTCTTTTATTACATTTATTCAGTAAGTTTAACTAATTTATATACAGTCGAACTTCCCTAACTCGAATCACCATTATCCACGAAAAAAGGTTCGAGTTAGGGAGACTTCGAGTTAGGGAAGTAGAATTGTATGAAATTTGCCAAGTATTGCCACTCGATTTTGTTCGAGTTAGAGAGACTTCGAGTTAGGGAAGTTCGAGTTAGGGAAGTTCGACTGTATATAAGAACTGTAATATCCCCATATAAGACAAAATAAAAACTTTTAACGTCAAAGAAAGAAATACAAAATTGTAGGTCTAGGCTTTTTGAAATCTGAGTTCGCGCCTTACGATATTCAGCCAAGTTTCCAACCATTGCCGATAAGAGTCGTATGCAACCTGCAATGTCAACACGTCAAGTGTCACAGCTTATGTCAAAAAGTTGCAGAACAGAAGTGATCTGCTTCTTTAAAACATTTCCGCTGGTCTTTCCATTTGAAGATTTCGCCAAGAGCAGACGCTTCAAACTGAAGCTTCAAAAATTAATCCGAGCCTACGTTTATAATCACCCACAAGTTTGGGTTAAGTCCGCAAAAGAAAACCATTTATCTGGTCAAGAAACCCGAAAACTTGTCGAGCTTAAGTCAGAATCTTGGACAAGGGCAACAAGCCCTCATTTATATATTTGGCAAGTCGCCTACAAATAAGAAATATTAAAACAGAGAAGGAAAAACATTCAACAAGATCGAAGATTTTATTGTCTCTTGCCTTTGTTTGGCGAAAAACATAAAGAACGAGAAGAGGAAAGAGCTACCGTTGGCCGCTGTTGCGCATGCTCCTCTGTCTCAACTTCGCTATCCCACTCGAAGTCAGAAAAAAAGGCCCAGCAAAGCAGTGTTCGAGCAAACGGGAAACGTATCGCAGCTGAAAGGGCTGAGACTTTAACTCTTCGAGAGTTGAGTCAAAAACAAAAAAATTAACCGCGACGAATGTTTAACTAAAAGTTTATGTAAAAGCTATAAAAAATTAGAAAAAAAAAAAAGTTCGTCAGGGCCAGAAAGAGGCAAAGGTCTTTATTACCCTAAATTCTCAAATTTGTGTGTCTGAAAATTAAAAAGAAAATCAATACAAATGGTGAAAGTAAAAGTGCAACAACTAAAGAATTTAATAATATAAAGAACGCAAACTTAAGAAACAACATACTCATTTAAACAACACCTTGCTGATATATTTAAAAGATAAAATATCGCACAAGCAAGCAAGTGACTTAAGAAAATTTCAACTTTGAAAATTATTACAAATAATAAAAGTAGTGAAAAAAATCAATAAATAAATAAAAGTATATATATAGCAAACAAAAAAAAATAAATAAAAAGAACAAACAAAAAGAAAAACATTTAACCCGTCGAGAAGGCCTTCACGTTGGATTAAATCTGGTGAGTTATAAAATTATTAAATCACAAATTATAAAATATTAAAAAACGAAAGATTCAAGCAAAACACACATTAAAATTCTCAAAGCAAATTAGTCTGTCCATGTAAAACATTTCATTCAGTCCGTTATTATCTGGCTGTTGTTTGGTATCATTCCTATTGCCGCTGTTCATAAAAAGTTAAAATCCAAAGAAACAAAAACAAAGAGGAATAAAAATTGAATAAATATAAAACAACCAAGTATACATGTAAAGTAAAATATCCGAAATAGCACCGTTCAAAATTGCTAACAGTTGGCTGTTTCCAATTCCCTCATTCCAAGAATATTCATTGCTGCCAGTGCTTGTGAAACTGTGCAAAACTACACCTACTCTTAAAAGTTTTGACACACAACAGATTGTTTTCATATATAATATTTTTATTTCACTTATATGCATTTATCTTTATTTCAGCAAGTGTGTTGTTTAAAAAGATTAAAAATTAAAAATTAAAAGAAAAAACGTGTTAACTTAAATTAGAAAAGATAAAAATAATAAAATCGGTTATTGCACTTTTAGTCAGAAAAAAAAAAAATAAAAATTAATAAAACCTGAAATAAATAGAGACCTTGAGTATAAAATAAATGATTAATATTGAATCTTAGATAGTAGTTAATATCACAGATGGAAGCTTAACTGAATTGAAAATTAAATAAAACAATGTTGATATTACTTTCTCGAAAATGAAATTCTTTTGTTATTATGAGTAACTAATTTAGCCGTCTTTTCCGCAGACATGGGGGTCTGAAAAATTGCATAACAATTGCTTTTGGGGTCTTTGCAAAACAACGTAAGTTAAAGACCATGGTAGGGTGGGTAAAGAAAGGTGGGTCGATCAACAACTAAGATCACACCTGTGCCTTTGTTTTCTTTCGCATCGAAATCTGCTGTTTTCCTTTTTAAATTTATGAACTTAAGTTTTTTTTTGATTTTTATTCTATTTTTTTTTTGGTTGACTTGGGATTAGTTTTGTTCTTTCGTGAGCGTTGGCTCTTTTGGATTGGAAGTTTCTGCAGGGACTCTAAAATAATAACTTTTGTAATGTGGATTGGCAACAATAGCAAGAACCCCCCCACACTACCGAATGAGCTCGGCTTTAATGGGTCCCGACCCGCTATTTAGTTGCTTCTTCTGCCTAAAAATCTTTTTTTAGGATACCTCCACTTGGACATTACAAAGTATTTGGCGCCCAACGTGGGGCTCAGGTTTAGACTGTTTTTAAATTGTCTGAACTTTGAACCTACTTAATGGTGTAATCGTAGAAAAATAACAACGTCTTTTCTATAGGCAACATATTCTTGGAAATCGATTAAATTTAGCACATGCAGGAATTTATGTCGACCGGAATTAGAGGCTGTGAAAAGTGTTGAAAAGAAAAATAAAAGTCCATGAACATCAGGATAAGTGAGTTAAAGATACAATTACAATTACAATTGCTCAGCGTTGCAAGAGAAATAGGTGTCAATTAATTTTCAATTTCTGCGATTTTTAGAAAAAATATAGTGTTGAGAAAATACTTTAATTTTGACGAAAGTAGCTGGAATACAATCAGTATATGTGAGTGTACTCTTGTCCGTTATATTTCGTTGATTTTTCTAGAATTGACTTGGCTCAATATGTAAAATCGCCATTAGTTAAAATAGACCAATAAAACAATAGACTAAACAGATTTCGAAAAATAAAGAATAAGAACAAAGGATTAAAGTTAGGCAATTATTCATTCCCCCCAAAAAATGTCGTAGCGGAAATATTTATTTATGAAATTAAATAAAATTAAATTATAGTTAACAAGTAAATTTTGAAAAAAAACATAAAACAAAAAAAAATATGACATCATGCCTTTAGAACGGAGCCCGAATCCTGCAACTGCTGCAGCAGATGACGATATTTGTATTGTATGTGGTGAGCAAATGTTAGATACTCAACCTTGCTCGATCACGAAATGTAAGCATACGTTTCATAAAACCTGTATAGAAGAGAGATTAAAAACACATAGAGATTGTCCGATATGTTTTATATTATTACATGTCAAAGACTTAAAAGTCGTTGTAGGCAATTGCACGCCTGACCCAAAGCCAAGAGAAGTTCCAAGACTTCCACCAATGGAAAGGATACGTACTCGTGCTGTAGCCAGACAACTGGATCTCAATGTCGAAGATCAGCAAAATGAGTCTGCAATTAATTTCCAAGAACAGTCGCGCAGTACCAGTAATGGAGGTGTAGAAGTTAGCCAAGGTAGCCAAGGTGACGTGCCTCGTGGTAACGCCAACGCTAGAGGGTCTAGAAGGAATTATAGGGGAAGAGGACGACCAAGACGACTACCACCTCAGCGAAATGAATCAAACGGATTCAATCAAAATCTTGAAACTCTGGTCAAAGAAACCGTGCAACGCATGCTGTCTTCATTAACAACAGCTAGCGCACCGGTTATTCAGGAAAGAGCTGAAGAGTCCGATACCCAGTCTAGTGCAGAAAGTATCAGGTCATCCAGATCAGTTCACAAATATAGTGGAAATAGAGTAGCTAATGTCATTCAAAAATGGGGCATTAAATTCGACGGTACCTCTGATGGATTATCGGTCGAAGAATTTTTATATCGAGTGGAAACATTAACCAAAGAGCATCTGTCCAATGATTTGATAGCCATGAGCAAAAACGTACATCAGCTTTTAGTTGGCAAGGCTGGATACTGGTTTTGGAGATTTCACAAGGAAGTAAAATCTTTTACCTGGTCACAGTTTTGTGCAGCTTTAAGAGCTCAATATAAAGAAAGTCGTTCGGCTTATGAATTGCGAGAACAGATTCGTTCGCGTAAACAAAAGCCAGGGGAGTCGTTTGACACTTTTTACGAAGCGATCTGCAAATTAATGGATAAGCTCTCAGTACATTTTGAGGAATCAGACCTCATTGAACTCGTTCGAGGAAATTTATTGAGCGATATGAAGGAAAGGCTTTTATTCGAAGACATCCATTCAATTCATCAATTACGTCGTTTAGTACTGAAAAGGGAGAATTTTTTAAAAGAAGTATGTCGATCGCGGCCATTAACAGCCAAGCCAAGAGAGAATATGCCTCCAAGAATTTATGCCGTGAATCAAGAGCAGGAGCAGGATCAGGTTGAAGAGATTTTAGAAGTGGAGCAAGAGATAGCTGCGGTTCAGCGAATTGGTTCTTCTAAGGTTAAATGTTGGAATTGTGAAGTTGTTGGTCACGTATGGGAAGATTGTTTGGCAGACAGACGAATCTTTTGTTATGGATGCGGCGCACCACAAGTTTATAAACCAAACTGCCAAAATTGCAAACGCAAGGCGGAAAACCGATTGGCAGGGGCATCTCTGAAGCCGCCGATGTCCCAGTAACATTTTCAAATACAGATTTAAATGTAGCAACTAGAATTCTGCAGTCTGACAAAGAGAAAAGTTCAGATGAGCAGATGCAAACTCTAGCCTCTGCTAATAAAGTAGGATTAGGATTTAATTATAATCTAAGGTTTAGACCGTATGAAGAGCGGCTTAAAAATTACATGGAAATTAGAAATAGAATATTTCAAACTCAAATGTCCCCAAAACGTCGAAATACAATTCGAATGCGGAGATATTTTGGTAAGCTAAAAGATAAACGTCATATGCTAATTTCTACTATTTTCCAAAATAATATAGATAGACGTAGTTATGCTAGCGTAAATTTTCTTAAATTTTCTGAATGGGGTTTGCTTGACACTGGAGCAAACGTCAGTTGCATTGGTGCCGAATTGGCTCGTGAGGATTTCAGCTCATGTTCTCAATTTAAACCCTTGATATCTCAAGTCCGTACTGCTGATGCTCAAGCGCACCAAGTAATTGGAATTTTAAAAGTGCAAATGAGATACAAAGAGCTGGAAAATGAAATTAGTTTATATGTTATTCCCTCAATCGCTCAGAGATTGATTTTAGGTGTAGATTTTTGGCGAACGTTCAACTTAGCACCAGGAATAATCAGCTCTCTCGATTCCGTCAATACAGACGAATTTGAAACAGACAAATCTGAAACAGACAATTATCCTCTGTCTGATTCCCAGAGAAGACAACTGGAAGTTGTCAAAGACATGTTCCCAAACTTTGAGAAGCAAGGATTAGGTCGCACAGGATGGATAAAGCATAACATTGAAACTGCTAATGCCAAGCCTGTTAAACAGAGACATTACCCAGTAAGCCCAGCTGTTGAGAATTTGATGTACTCTGAAATAGATCGTATGGTCAAATTAGGTGTTATCGAACCATCTCAAAGTGCTTGGAGCTCTCCAATCCGTTTAGTCGTAAAGCCAAATAAAGTCAGGCTATGCTTGGATGCAAGAAGACTAAATGAAGTAACTAAAAAGGACGCATACCCACTTCAGAACATTGATGGTATTTTTGCTCGATTGCCAAAGGCGAACTTAATATCCAAATTGGATCTGAAAGACGCCTATTGGCAAATCCAATTGACAGACGATGCGAAACCTTTGACTGCTTTTACAGTGCCGGGTCGATCGTTATATCAATTCACCGTCATGCCATTCGGGTTATGTAATGCACCTTCGACTATGTGTCGCTTAATGGACGAATTAATTCCACCTGAGTTACGTCACTGCGTGTTTGGATATCTTGATGATATGTGCATAGTATCTGAAGACTTTGAGACACATCTTCAAGTATTGATCCGAATCGCAGACCAATTTCGGAAGGCTAATCTGACATTAAATGTCAGTAAAAGTAATTTTGCAGTAACAAAAATTAACTATTTAGGTTTTGTTATTGGAAGCGGAGGTATATCCACTGACCCTTCAAAAATTTCGTGTATTTTGAACTGGCCCACACCGCGCAACATTAAACAAGTTCGTGGCTTTCTTGGCATTTGTGGCTGGTACAGGAGATTTATAAGTAACTTTGCAGAGATCTGCTTTCCAATAACCGAGGTACTGAAAACTAAGAAATGTTTTACTTGGTCAGCCGAAGCGCAAGACGCTATGAATAAGTTAAAGGAGCTTTTAACTACGGCTCCAGTTTTACAGAATCCTGACTTCACTCGTAAATTTTATTTACATTGTGACGCCAGCGATTATGGCATTGGTTCAGTACTAGTACAGTTGACAGACGAAGGTGAGGAGAAGCCAATAGCCTATATGTCAAAGAAATTGACAAAATCACAACGAAATTATAGCGTAACAGAGAGAGAATGTTTGGCTGTAATTTTATCAATCGAGAAATTTCGATGTTACCTTGAATTACAGGAGTTTGAAGTTATAACGGATCATTCTAGCTTAGTTTGGTTAATGAGGCAACAGAATGTATCTGGGCGTTTAGCTCGCTGGATATTTCGACTACAAGCTTTTAAATTCACCATTTCTCACAGAAAAGGGAAAGACAACATCGTACCTGACTCATTGTCCAGAATGTGTGAAGCGGAAATTGATAGTGTTGAAGTAATAGGCCCTGAAATAGACTTAGAATCATCAGCTTTTCTGGATTCTGAATATGTAGAGCTAAAATCGCGGATTGAAGCTAATACAGACAAATTTCCAGATTTGAAAGTACATGACAAATATGTGTACATAAGAACAGAACACCCTACAGGAAATATTTCACAGGAAGCCGATAGTTGGAAACTTTGGGTACCTGAAAGATTGCGACAT